>PVIJ01016901.1:0-31235 GCA_004024925.1 Scalopus aquaticus | reverse complement strand
TTTACAAATGAGATATCAGTTTCCTATCTTTCAACTGAAGTACACACAACAAATTCTGCCCTGTTTTTTAGTTCTTATAGAGAAAGCAAACCAAAAAGGTGAAATTCCTGCATAGTCTAAGAAATAATGAATTGGGAAAAGTCCTTGTGTCTCTGCATTTATTTTGTATATGAATTCTTAAATATTTTATTTTGTTGACAGCAGACTAAATGCCCCTCAGTCTTTGGGGATCTGAGTTGGTCTCTTAAGTCAAGCTGTTCAAGAAAAAGCATAGCATGATTTTCATTTTGTTTAAGAAACCTAGGGCCTTATTATTAACAGTGAGAGAATCTTCCATATTTTCTTGTTCTTACTTCTGAATCATTGTTCTCAATAGAGAAAGCACTTGAGATCTATAGCTATATCTATGTTATATGTCTATGTATCTCACATACATATATATAAATTCATAGCACAGATATTGAGGTTTCTAGGGTGACATGGTGGTAGCAAATTAGCAATGCATGATCACTTTTCTTGCAACTTCTTATTTAAATACCAAAGAAGAACAAGTGAGAAAACCAATATGAAACTATGTAAAGAGAATACATCAAATTATATCATAAGACACACACACAAATAAAAGGGAGTATCAATACTTCAATATTACATTACATGTGATAGAATAGGTTATATGTAATTAAAAAATTCAAAATCTCAGTGGTGTAACACAAGGAAGTTTTATTTCTTGCTCACAAAAGTAACACAGATTGTTCAGCTTTCTTTTATGGCTACACCAACTTGGCTACCTGTCTCCCAAACTTTCAGTGGAGAAGGAAGAAAACAAAAACAAACATACAGGTCTAAACTGCTCTGGTCTAAAGTAGCCCAAGTCATGCCCACACAGTGATGATTAACTGGAAATAGTCACACAGGACACACTCCATTGAAAGAAGACTTGGAAATGAAGAGGAACATGGATACATGGTGAGCTTAATTATCTCTGCCACTAAACTTAACCACAGAGATTATGTCATAGAGATTATGTCACATCAGTAACTATCCCTAAATTCTTTATTCACAAACTACACTAATAAAACATATACTATTACATGATTCACCTTGATATGTACAAATTGTAATTTATACGGTAAATCATCACAATATATCCTAAAATTAAAAGTGGTATGAGATAAGGAAGAATAATACCATAAATCTCTGTGTGTTTGTGTATAACATATCTACATGGTACTGCAAGAGAGAAAATATAAGTAGATGTATATCTCTATTTCTGTAGCTGCTCATAAGGCTGTTTGGTTGGTTTAAGGGTTTTCATTTTCAACTCCCTATATCCTCAGGCAGCATCAAAGAAACTAGGGAGCTAGGGTCAGTGGGAGACCCAACACTTCATACTCAGAATTTTTGAGAACTTGATAGCCCTATCTTCATGCTGTTACAAACCTCAGTTAACTTCTCCTCTACAAATGACAACACGAAGAACTTTCCCAGAGGATCATCTCTTCTCCTGACACACTATCCTTATGGATTTATGTAGTGTCAATCATATTTCCTTTTGATATTCTAGATGAATCAGTGCACTTAATATGGTAACTCTCTCTGTTACATATTCATGGTGTGGCATAAAGAGTACTAATTGAAAAGGTACCATTTTTCAACATTGAACTTATGAATTATGAAATATGACAACCTATAGTGACAGCATTTTTCCCTTTGAAATTAAGAACTCTAAAGCAGCAGAGTTCCAAGTTGCCAAGGAGAGGGAGTATGTTTTTCAAGAATAGCATAAATTACACTATAATTTCCACCCTTTGGTTGGACAATCCTTTGGCTCTTACTATGGAAGAAATCAGACGTATATATTGGCCACTGAAACACAGCATACTGCAACATGGAGGTCAATTCTCCAGCCTTAAAAAGTCTCTTGGGGGGCCTCCCTGGTGGCCGAGGGGTTAAGTCTTGGTGCTATCAACTCCATGGCCTGAGTTCAATCCCCAGCCAGGGAGCTAACCCACATACAGAGCAGCAGATATCTCCTGTCACTTCCACAGCTCCCCTTTGCAGTGTATTTCAGGAAATGTGCCAGTTCTGCCCCCCACTGTCTTGGGTGAATCCTCTCACCCCCCCCATTCACCTCTGGCCTACACCCCAGTTCTTCTACATAAAAATTAATATGTAGAATATGTAATTCTACATAAAATTAATTAATTTAAAAAATAAGCTTAAAAAAAGTCTCTTGGACATTGTTTACTAAGTTTTCAACTTGTAATTCTATTTTCAGTAATATCAGTTAATTACACTGGTCAACAAATTTTTACAAAAGTCATGTTACTGAAATAAAATTAGTCATTTCCCATCAATTGGTATGTGCTCAACACGAATATGACAGTCAAATTCTAATTTTGGCTCTAGGTTTTTTTTTTTTGTAATCTGCAATAAATTGATGTTTATATCATGAAATGCATGCCGATAGGAATAGGCCTACAGTTAATACCTGTAAAAAATCAAGTCATAGACTACTTCTTAGATTTCTTCTTAGACTAATTCTTAGAAGTAGACTACTTAGACTACTTAGACTACTTTAGACTTCTTCTGCTTAGACTACTTCTTAGATTTCTTCGCTTCTCTCTTGTATAGCTGTTCAGGAATAAAATAGATGGAAGACGGTTTCCATTGTGCAAAAGCGCAGCCTTAAGACTCAGTTTCAAAGAGTCTAGAAACAGTCTCCATTCTTGTGGGTCATGAGTGATTTCGAAGGCATTCATGAGGCCCTCAGTATCGGAACAGAATACCAGAGTAATTTCCTTTCTGAAGAAAGGCTCCAACTGCTGGTGGCGCTTTCGATATAAAGTAATTGTGACATCTTCTTCTACAAGATTCCATTGTTGGAGTCTTGATCCTAGTAATTCTGCCCTGTTCTTGGATAAGTCCAAATCATGAACCAGGTCATTTAGTTCTTCCTGTGTTAGTCTGTGTGGGGTTGATGATGCACCACAGTGAAAATTTGGATCACTGCATGCTGATGGGACAGGAGAAGAACAGGTCGGCTCACCCTTGTCCTCATCAGATGAATCAAGAGATATTCTGCTGGAGGTTCTGGAATAGGAAGTCCCTCACCATGTGGAACTGGTCTCAAAGCAGACAGAATAGAAAGAATGTTTGGGTAGACTATTCTCGACTCCTTTTGCTTCATTATTCCACTAGAAAGAGCAGGAACCAAGCAGAAGTAACTGTCTTTTATGTGGTTGCTTGGCTCTCTCCACACCATGGGGACTGCAAATGGCACTGATGGTCTTTTGCCATTTAGCCACTGTGAAAGTCGTGTTGCACATGTAGCACAGCATCTATGCGGGGCCCAAGGCTTGTCTCTGTCACCAACCTTGCATGCGAAGTAAAGATGATAAACCTTCTTTACTAGAGAAGTGATACTTTTCTTCTGGTTGGCAAATGTCACTTTTCCACAAATAGAGCAGACATTGTCCATGCTATTAATGCACTTTCGAGGCATGACTGTTCTGTATTGTGCTTAAGTGGATAAAATAATAACAGTTTTATGAAACAGTAGCTCAAACTGTCTCGCACAAAGTCTGAAATATTTTCAATGCTCAACCTTCCCAACAGGGCTTTCTATAGTGCACTGCTGAGCTCAGCTTACTTCAGCAGCCGCCTGGCAGTAGTATTGCATTGCATCAGAAAATGATGTAATCCACTCTGGATGATGCATGATGGTATTATGCAATTCGATGCAATATTACATCATTCTAGGCTGATTTAGGATGTTGTTTTAGTTCTACTGGATACATTTACACAGTGAAACACATAAAATGAATTATATGAAATATCTTCAAAGTGAGAGCTAATAGAGAATTTTCAGGATTATATTCATGTTCAGCACACCAAGATACTATAGATTTGGACCTTTTTAAGTCAGTAACGATCTCACTGTTGACTAGTGTAATAAAAGAATTATGCAAACTGATGAAAAGTTTCAACAGATGAGTCTACATATGAAAAAAATCACAAGTGTTTGGAATAAAAACGTTGCTATTGTAATGATCTGAGTTTGGAAGAGGAGGCAGCAATGTTCTGAATTACTCATTTCTCCTGCTTCCCCAAATATGTACATTAACTCATCTCTCTTCGCATAAAGAAAATCAAGTCAAGGGTTGTTCATCCTGTAGTTTAGCTGCAAACTAAATTGGCAGAATAAATTTCTTCAATCATAGCCAATCCTGTCTTCACAAAAGTACGGTGAAGTTTAAATAACAGGTAATATAAGACATCCCTCATATCATTCCCCACATAGCTGGAAGCCTATCATACTTATTGTCACAGGGTTCTCCTCAGTTCCTCTTTTATTCATGAGGTCAGGGCCCAGAGAATGCCTTTGTCAGGAAATGCACTAGAGTTGTTAGGTAGTAATTTTTAATATGAGAAAAATTCATGGTTGTTGTGAAAAAAATTATTGTCTCAGGGCCTCCCTGGTGGCGCAGCGGTTGAGCGCTGCGCTGTGGAGCTGTCGGCAGCGTGATGCGAGTTCCACGCCCAGCCAGGGAGAATCCCACATGGTGCGGCAGACTTCTCCTGCCTCGCCCACTGCTCCCCTCAGCAGTGTATTTCTGATCTGCCTGTTCTGCTCCCCACTCTGTCTCTGGTGAACCCTCTCGCCGCCCCACGCCTCTGGCCTGTATCCCAGCTTGTATGTATGAATAAATAAATCTTTAAAAAAAAAAAAAATTATTGTCTCAGCCAAGAACAAATGGTTAAAAAAAATTAAGTGGGAAGCTAGCCAAAATGCCACATTTCTTTGTTCACTGATGAATTTATTGTCAGATTTGAGAGAAAATAAAGAAGTACTTTAAACTCTTTATGAAAATTAAAAACTTCAGGTTAGAAGTTTAAGATTACAAATGGACAGTATATAGCTGTTGTGTTGTTTTAAAAGATCCAAATATAACAATCTTTTAGTTGGTATTTTTGAATTGGTGTATTTAGACTATTCATATTTAACAGAATTGTTTATATGGTAGATTATAAAATCTACCGTCTTGCTACATTTTTTTATATTTATTCCATCTGTTCTTTTAAATATTATTTCTTTTCTGCGGGTTAATTAAACATTTTCGCTGATTATATTTAAAGTAAGAGCAATTGTTATTTATACTTTTTTTCAAATACTTCTTTTTCAGTGTTGGCCATAGAGTATACAATTTATATCTTCAGTCAATTCTACCTGTAAAAATTGGTATAACACTTTGTATGTAACTCAAGAACCCTAAAAACAGTTTACTCCAATTTCTTCCATCTTTGTATTATTTTTGTCATACATTTTTCTTTTATGTATGGTATAAAAACACAATATGTTGATACTGGTTTTGCTTTAGACAGCTATTTTTTGGAGGTATCTAAATCTATGTAAGATAGATTTTCTTATTTTATTTCATTCTGATGCTATTTCTATGAGCAACTACAAATTTCTATTTTGTATCATCTTCATGCACAACTTTGAATATTTTTTGTAGTGCAGGTCTGACTGTAATGGATTCTCTGTTTTTATTTGGCCAAGGAAAAATATCTATTTCTTTTTTTTTGAAAGATAATTTCCCTGCATATGAAATTTTGGGTTGATAGATTTTTTCCCTTCTTTTTAACACTTTATAACCCTCTGTTTTCCTGTGATTTGCATGGTTACATGTAAAGGCTGTTGTGATTCCTACCTATGTCACTTTTTATGGACTATGTCTTTTTTCTTTGGATGCCTTCAACATTTTCTCTTTACCTTGGTGTTTAACACTTTGAATATGAATATGCTACATATATGTGTGTGTGTGTATGTATGTATGTATATATATATATATATATATATATATGGAAAGAGAGAGAGAGAGAAAGAGAGGCATGTATGCATATGTATGTGCATATATCTTTACTTTTTGGTCTCTGAGCTTCTTAGAATTGTGGCTTGGTATTGTTATTTTTGGTTTACTTAACAAGTCTATCTCTGAGTTTTTTTTGTGATGTTCAACTTTTTTTATATTTTAATTATGGCAATTTTGAATCTTCATCTAACAAGAAAAAATTTTCCATGTCAGTGTTGTTGGGTTGTGTAGATTGGTTTTTTTCTGTGGTGCATTGTTCCCTTAAGGCTTGACTGGCCATTTGTATTTTCCTTTCTCCCCCTTGTTTGCCTTTAGTTGGGCACATGTCTCCATCTCCCATTATTCTGAGTATCTGTCTGGAATAAAATATTGTGTATTTTTCCATTCAGTTTTTTAATAATCTTGCATTATCTTTTGCTATATAGAAGCTTTTCAAATTGAATCAATCCATTGTTTATTTTTGTTTTTAATTCCTTTGACATTCAAGTCAACTCACCAAAAAGTCTTTATCATTGATGTCATAGAACATACAACTGACGTTTTTTCTTATGCACTTTATTGTTGCAAGTCTTATATTCAAATTTTTAATCCATTTGGAGTTTATTTTTGTGTATAAGGTTAACAAGTAATCTAATGTTATCCTTTTATGTGTAGCTTTTGAATTTTTCCAGCACCATTTCTAAAAGAGACTGTCTTTTCCCAATATTATGGTTATATCTGCTTTATCATAGAGTAAATGTATATGGATTTATTTTTGGCTTTTGGTTCTATTCCATTGATCCACATACCTGTTTTTTGTGTCAATATCATATGAGAATGTGAACCTCCATTTCTCCACATTTTTTCCTCAGGGTTGCTTTTGCAATTTAAGGCCTTTAGTTTTTCCATATAAATTTTAATAATTTTTTATTAGTTTCTTTGAAGAAATGTTGCTGGTATTTTAATGAGGAAAGGCATTAAATCTGTATATAACTTTAGCTAGGATAGTCATATTAGTTAAATATATATACATATATGTATATATAGCTTCATCCTAAGTGTGAGATAATCTTCCATCTCCTTTTATACTATTCAAGTTCTTTACTAGTAGCTTATAGTTCTCATTGCACAGGTCTTTCACCTCCTTTATGAGGTTGATTGTGAAGTAATATTTTTGCAAAAGTTTTAAATGGAGTTATTTTCTTAACTTTTTTGCTTCTTTTTCATTGTAAATAAAAAGGCTATATATTTTTGTAAAGATTTATTTATTTTTGCATACAAGCTGGGGTGCAAGCCAGAGGTGTGGGACAGTGAGAGGGTTCACCAGAGACAGAGGGGGGAGCAGAACAGGTAGATTGACCAAAATACGCTGCTGAGGGGAGCAACAGGTGAAGCAGGCAAGGTCTGCTGCGCCATGTGGGAATCTCCCCAGCTGGGCATCAAACTCGCGCCGTGGCTGCTGACAGCTCCACCAGGGAGGCCCCATTTATGGTTTTAAATAACTTTTTGGAGTCTAGCATTTTCTATATATGTTATCATGTAATCTATGAATAATGATAGTTTCAATTAATCTTTTCCTGTTTGTTTTCCATTTATTTCCTGGTTTTGTATGATAGTTCTGCCAAACCTCTCATGCTAAGTTAAACAATGGGCATCCTTGTCTTATCTTGAACTTCAAGGGAAAATTTTCAGGTTTTCACCACTGAGTATTATATTGGTTGTTTGCTTGTAATATATGACCTTTACTTATTGAGAGTGGTTCCTTCTATTCCCTCATTATTTAGAGTTTTTATCATAGATGAGTACTGAATTTTATGAAATGCTTTCTCTGCATCTATTGATGATTTCTTTATCAACAACAATCTGGAGTTTCCTCAAAATATAAAAATATAAATCGATATACCATAAGAATTAGCAACTCCACTCCTAGGTATCTATCCAAAGAATGAAAAAAAAATTGCAAGGGATATATGCACACCTATGTTAATTGTAACATCATTTATTATAGCAAACTAATTGAAACAATATAAGTGCCCATCAACAGATGATTGAATTAAGAAGATGTGGCATACATGCACAATGAAATACTATTCAGCTCTTAAAAAATAGGTGAACTTTTGTTACATAACAATATGAATGGAACTGGAGGGGATCATGTTAAGTGAAATAAGTTAGAAGGATAAAAACAAAGACCATGTGATTTTACTCACATGTGGAATAGAGAGAAACAAAAAGGAACAGACAAAACTAAACCAAAAAAAAAAAAATCCTTGGAAATATGTCAGCAGAACTGAAGTTACTAGAGTGGAAGGCTGTTAGAGATGGGGTCTAATGGTCTATGGTGAAAGATTAGGGATCCTTTGGTGGGGAAGGTGCAGTGACATATCTGAGAAGGCGTGAATCCATTCCACTAAATCATATTCAGCATTGTAAATCAATGTTATTTCAATTTAAAAAAATTCTGCTAAAAAACTTTGTAAGATGATGGTGAAAACAAAAGTAATTTCAGAAAGTCATAAGGTAAGACTTCTATCAAAACTGTTAGTCAACATTGTCCTTATAAATGAAAATAAATGAGGAATTTTGTGATTATTGTAATGCTGTAACTAAAGTAATATTCTAAAAACCATTTAGTATGTGGTCTTTATCATGTTGATGGACGGGTTGTGGTAGATATTTATCTATTTTTTATAATATAATAAAATAATATAATAAAAATTTTATCTACAAAAATAAAGAATACAGATACTCACTTTTTAACATGCAAATAGAAATAGTGTTCTTTTACTCATGGAAGATACTGAAATCTCTTCCTGTGACTGGAAAGCCATGATTACTGCTCCTCTCCGCCCCCAAAAAAGTGACACCAGGGAAATTTCTAAGAATTCTTTTCTTTTTCTGGGCTGGAAGAGAATGCAGTTATTTAAGACCAAACCAAGAAAACATTCCAATGTTCCCCTCTGAACAAGAAAAAAAGTTGATATGTAAGATAAATGACTGTAAAACTGAGGATAGACAGGTCCCCTTGTCTCCTGACCCACATTTGGGACTCTGCGATTAATATACTTCACAAATTGTCCCCAAAATATTGTGGGGTTCAAAGATATCAAAGGAAATTGAGGTACATGAGAATCACAAAAAATTGCGTTTTAGTTTTTTGTTTTTTTTACTGGAGAGACTGAAATAAAGACATTATTTAGGCTTCCCTGGTGGAGCAACGGGTTAAGTGCTGCACTATGAAGCTGTCCAGAGCCACTGCAGTGCGAGTTCAATACCCTGCCAGAGAGATTCACATAGTGCAGCGGACCTCTCCTGCCTTGCCTGCTGCTCCCTTCAGCAGTGTATTTTGGTCATCTGCCTGTTCTGCTCCCCACTCTGTCTTTGGTGAGTCCTCTTGCCACCCCACACCTCTGGCTTACGCCCCAACTTGTATGCATAAATAAATGAATCTTTAAAAAAAGAGAGAGATTACTTAAATTATTAGATGAACTGAGTGAGATTAAACATTTAGGTCAAAGTTTTGCTGCTAACTGCCAAGTAGAAAACCAGATCAATTATGGGGAAAATGAAAAAATTACATTTTCTTTCAAAATTACATTGTCTTTCAATATGTTTCAGTATTATAAATATTTCATATCTCTGTGCTAGTCTACATAGAAACTGTAAGATGTCAAGTGAGAAGCTATTAGATCTAAAAATAAGTCAAATAAGATGTCCAGATATAAGATCTACATATAAAAATAGTTTTATTATTTAATGATAACCAACTAGAATATGATAAAAATTTCCCACTTATAACAAAAACTCTTCTTATGTGTGACAGAAAAATTAACTAAAGAGATATGGTGTGATATTAGATATAATGACTCAATTGTTAATATTAATACAAATTTAAATGGGAACTTTTTGTTGAAGCTGACAAAATGATCCTAATGTTTACATGGGAGATTAGTCAATAAATCTATGGAAACAGGGAAATGCTATGCAATTGTGGGAGAGAGAGAAAGTCTTGCCATATGAGGTAACAAAATATAAAGATACTATCAGTACAATATTTCTGATGTTGATATTAGAATTAAAATATGGGCAATAAAAGAATACAAAAGGTCAGACCGATGTCTATTTGAGCAACTTAATTTCTCATCAGGATGGTGTTTTTAATATAGATTTTATTGTTTGGTAAGGTAAAACAAAACATCATGATATGATTACTATTGAAAAGATAGTTTGTTATATTCACAGATTACAAGGAGAGGGAGCACACCATGGTGGAGGAGGTCACACTTAGAATTGGGAAATGGAAGGAGTGGGGGTAACTGGACAAGAATATTTGTTATGGTTTCCAGGAGAAGGAAGAATGGAGGTACAGTGCGCAGATTTAGGATTGGTTAATTTGAGTCATTTCAGCAGAATCTCGGACGTGGGGGCTGTCCTAGGGGCTGGCCTGGAAATCCCAAGACATGTTCAAACAAGAGAGTAAGTCTCTATTTCTCTGTCTCTCTCTGTTCCTCTGCCTCTCCCCCCCTCTATCATGCACGCGTGCACTTTCTCACACACACACACACACACACACACACACACACACACACACGTTTTCCCTCCAACTTCCTTTATGCTCCACTTCATTTCCTACCTTCTAGTGTCTTTTTTTCCCCCATCTGCTCCTGAGCCTTGCAAAATTCTCACTAAATTTTTTTTCTGAACCTAACGGTTACACATATCAGTCAACCTTTATTAAAATGGTGGTTTTACTAGTGGTGAGGGCGATGGTGAATATGTGTATGTCTCTGTGTGTATGTTTGGTGGGCAGTAACTTTTGCACTTTACAAAGGAATAAGAATACATTTTGCCTAAACCAATACCATGGCTTATTTCCTAGGGACCGCAATTTCAAATATTTGTTCTGCATTCTCAAAACTGACTTACCTAGTTGTTAATCTCATATTTTTTCCAAATATCTTTTCACCCAAGATATATTGCCCAAAGATCCCAAAGTCATCTTTGTTTAGTGCAGTTCTTTTTCACTGTCTTTTGACAACCTGATATATCTACATCGCTGAGAGATGACTAGGAATTGCTGCTGACTCAGTGAAATGAGCTGAGCACTCCCTTCTGTGTCCAGTAAACTTTCCAGTCCTCAAGTTTAGCCAAATAACTTGGCCCCCACTCTTTGCCAGGCTCAGCACCTCTCTCAGACCTACAGAGGTCTGCTAAGCAGAGATACAGGGTCAAAAACATCATGATGACCTTGAGGAAAACCACTGAGTCTTAGTTTCCTCATATGGAAGACTGGCTAAAGAGAATTCAACATAATCACAAAATTTCAGTGTCTAGTGAGAGCTCTGACAAATAACATATACTATATAAGCAATATAACAGTTATAACTATTATTATTGTTATTTTCATTATTACCATTATTATTAAATTAATATTGTCACACTCATGTAATGAAACCAGGGCCCCACAGTGTGGACCATGAGACAAGACTGGCATTTTCCCACTGCCACCTAAGTGGTGGGAGCCATTGGAAAAACATGGCGGTTTTCCTTGACTGTGCCAGAAGTTGCAGGCAACTTCTTTGGGCAGCCCCTCCCATAGTCACCTCTATTTTGAGGGCAGAGTCCGGTGGGTGTTTCCTGCTTGCAGCCCAGAGTGCTGTCTCTGGGCTGTCACTCAGGCTGCGCTGAAACAGAAGGATGCAGTTCGGCTAAATGGAGGCCTCGTACTGGCCAGGGCTTGACAGCAGTGCTAGCATTTTTATATTTGGCACTTGGGTTATAGAATGGACCAATGAGGGTCTCCCTGGTGGCTTAACGGTTAAGTCTCAGAGCTACCACTGCGAAGGCCTGAGTTCGATCCCCAACCAGGATGCTAACCCACATGTGATGCAGCAGACCTCTCCTGTCTTGCCCACTGCTCCCCTTAGCAGTGTATTTCAGTGGATCTGCCCATTCTGCTCCCCACTCTGTCTTGGTAAATCCTTTCACTCCCCACACCTCTAGTGTGCACCCCTGTTTTCTAGCAAAATAGATAAAAATCTTTAACAACAAAAAACGTAATAATGGACCAGTGAGGAAGAACCAATCATGTTCATTAGTTCACTAGTTGATTATTTAGCGGCAGATGGGCTCATTGGTCCAAAATGGTCCAATCAGTCACTTGCAACTGAAAATGGTCCAATCAGGCAGTTATCAACTAGTTATCAACTAGGCAGTTATCAACTAGGATGGGGGTTCTGAAAGGGGGTATAAAGCAGGGCAGGAGCCAGCTCAAGACTCCTAGTCTCCAAGACTCCCAGACTCCTCCCACTCTGTTTCTGGCCTCCAAAGTAGAAAGAAGGGAGAGGACGAAAGGAGGAAGAAGTAAGACAGAAGAAGCAAGAGGAAGAAGAAGCACCCAGCAGCCAACCTCCAAAGAAAGAAGCCAAAGACCTTTGCAGCAAGACGGCAGCTGCCCCAGCCTCCAGCCCACCACCGCCACCACCTGAAAAAAATACAAATGGCCTCAGGCCTGGTGTCTCAAAGAGTTGTTTGTTGTTGCAGTGGGACAACTCAAAGGATCTGTAATGCTAGTGTTTTGACACTACATCTGGTAACTGGGTGACCAGCACTCCTGACCAGTGCTGCTCAGCGCTGCTGACAGGTGACCAGCACTCTGTGTTCGGGTCCCTTTTGAAAGCTATTAAAACAGTGTGTCTGATCATCCAGCACCACCTCCTGGTTCTGCTCTCTCTGATTCTGTCTGGTCCAGTGTCCAAAGCTGTCCATCCAGACCTTCAGACTGTTGCTGTCGCTGCGGAAGCATCCCCTCCTCCCGCTGTGGTGGTGAGTAGATCCTGCCCCTCTGCGTGCCAGGATGCAAGGAGCTCCAGGCTCTCAGTGGGAGGCACCATCTTAAATGAGCAGTCTTTTGTTTGGGACTTCTGGACATGTGGACCCTATCTGGGGTGAGATAGGTGGCTACCTGTGGCCTTAGAAATTCTTTGTTTCCCCTGTTTGTGAAATAAACCTCATTGTTGTTCCCTGAATCCTGGTCTTGCAATTGTGCGTGCAGGTAAGAACTCACATACAGTGACCTGTCCTCTGTTGGGCACTGTTCTTTAACCTGTTTAGCCCCCCTATAGCTCTGTTTCTATAATAGGGATCGACTTACTAATGAGGCCAAAAGTAAAACCCCTGCAAGACAGAATTTGTAGATCTAATTATAAAATGTTAAAATTTTCTATATAGTAGGGAATACCATAAATAATATTTATACTCAAACAAGAAGAAAAATAGCTGTAACATAAACCATAAAGGTTAATATTTTAAATATATATATTTAAAAGTCTTACAGATCAATAAAAAAAGAAATCTTGGGCCTCCCTGGTGGCACAGGGGTTAAAGTCTCAGCACTATCAGGCTTTCACCAGCCAATGCAGCATGAGTTCCTTCCCTGGCCAGGGAGCTGACCCACATGGTGCAGCAGACCTCTCCTGTCTCAACCACTGGTACCCTCAGCAGGGTATTTCAATAGATCTGCCTGTTCTGCTCACTCTGTCTCTGGTGAATCCCCTCACCCCCCTCCCCGCACCTCTTCTATGCATAAATAAATAAAAGTAAATCTTTTTTAAAAAGAAATCTTAGAAAAATGACAGTGTATAACCTGGCTAGTTATAATAATGGAAAAAAATGAAAATTATGTCTAGTTTCATTAGGACTCAAAATACAAATAAAAATAATTATTTTTCATATCAGTTTGGTAAATGGAAAAATGTTGAATGGAGATACATTCAATTTACTTTTAGTAGGATATATTTATATACTTTCTAGTTACTTCCACGAAGACTTAAATTTTCTCACTATACTTACTATACTCACCCAGAGATACTCCTAAAGGACTCAAGCAACTCACCCAGATATTGATATGGATTCTTTGATAGCTGGTCAATTAGTGTCAGCAATTTATAGCACTTAAGAGTTATTATTGAGCAAAACTTTGAAAGTCCTTGAACTCTTGTTGCTCATATATGAAAATGATTTTATTGGATTTTCCCAAACTTGACAGTAGTTCTAGAAAATTGGCAAAATATTGCCAATAGTGAATTGTGACTCTGAAAGAAAAATTTCTAACACACTAATACTATTTAATATATAGTTATCTATTTTTAATTAGACATAATAGAAGACTTGACTATCCATTCTTTCAGTAATAATAATATAAAATTGTCCAATAAAGAGATGATCAAAGAGAATGCAGGTTAAATATACAAGCAAGCATTATAGGTGTATGAGGCATTCATTACTCATATTTGATAAATATTTGAATAGTGTCACTGACTACCAGGACAGGAACATGTAGAGGGGGAGTTCAAATAGTATTACCTTGTTTAAGAATTTTCAGTCTTCTTTTGCAAATTCGAGTCATAGCTCCACCCAGATTTGGAGGGCTAAGATTTGGACTGTTATGACTAGCAAGTGTTTCAATGAAAAAGGAGTCAAGGACTCAGATTCTTTATTATGATAAAAAATCAGAGGAGTAAGATGATCCCGTAGATATCGTCAACCTAGCAAACCACCAATACTGTGGGCAAAGCCCCAATACAGCACATGGTGTATCAGTCATCTTGGCTTTGGTTCCTTAGAACTCAGGAATTTGGTGTTGCTGATCCTCATTGGATCCTGACATATTTAGTAGTCCTAATGGCAATTCCTATAGGATAAGAATTAGAAATTCAGCTCCTTATTTTGGTTTCATCTAATCTTTGGTCATGAAGTTTAGCCAGTCACATTGGTTGCCATGACAATTTCTCATTGGGAATGTATGACATCCCAGTGAGTTCACTTCCAGACACATAGAGTAAAAATGTTATTTGCTGCCATACTACCAGCAGATGGGTTACTTTTAAACCTTTAACAGAACAGAAAAAGAAGCATGCCACACACAATTTATTTTTAAAAATTATCAACTACTTTTCTACATAGTTGAGAGAAATGTACCCAGCATCTGCACACCCAGAGCATATAATAATAAATAACAAGCAAACCACAAAGATGGATAACCCATGTCATTTCTAGGTTACTTAAAAATTATCTATAATAATTTAATTGTACTTAGATTTATATGTATGGTATAACATGTATGGTAGATAGAGGAATTTGTGATTATTTTAAACTTTTTATTTTGAAATAATTATAGATTTATAGCATGTTGCAGAGTCAGTGGAGTATGAAATCGTTTTCATTCAATTTCCCTTAACAGTGATAGTATAAATTATTGTAGTAGTCTTATTAGGATTGCTAGATCAAATACAGGACATTTGGTTAAATTTGAATTTCACATAAATAGCAAATAAGTTTGCCAAGTATCCCCAATATTATCCATTGTTTATATGAAATACAAATTTAACTGCAATGTTCTTGATTTTTAGTCACAGAATCTGGCAACTCTAGATATCATACCAAAACCAGGAAATGTATAGACACAATATTAAAAATTGGACTACAGACCTTATTCAGTTTTCACTATGTTTACATTCACTCATTCATAGGTGAATACTTTCATTTTTATATAAACTTCAAAAACAAGAACTAAAAGAATCTAAGGATTTCACAAAGCAGAGTTCACCACAACTGACCACACTCACAGCTGGACTCACCATGCAGCGGGTGCTCCCCAGTAGACTGGCTGGGTGAGCAGACTGTGCATCAAGGCTGGGAGAAGTCAACAGGGTTAGGTTTGTCACTCATAAAGAGAATTCAGTTAACGTTCCCTCTGTCTGGGGAAGTCTTTCACTTGGATTTCCTTTGTTTTTATTGTGATTTCCTGTATGCCTATCCACTGTAAAGTTTTATAGCTAGAGGAAGAGTCAAATTCCTTCTCTTAGGCTATTATTAATAGTCTGCAACCAGCTATTTGATACTCAATCTTTTCAATGATTATCTTTCTTTTCTTTGAGAACAGTGCTAAAAATAAAAGAAAATGAGGTAAGGAAAACAAATCAAACTTTTCACTGCCTTAGTCACGTTGATCAGACAGCTTTCACAGAGGACCACTGGTCAAAGGCCCTATGGCATCATCAGGCAAAAACACCAAATGATGGTGGGAAACAAGCTGCATCAATTAGAAGACTGACATCCATCCTTGTAGGACGCTACCAGGCTATTTCAGCACACCCCAGAAATAGTTCTCAGAAACAGCATACTTTAAATACAAGGGGTATTACTTACCATTTGAAAAGTTAAGGAAATGAGAATTTCATGAAATATACATTACACCAAAATAGTTCCCTGAGATACAGGAAAAGAAATATGCAGGAAAAAATAAGAGTTGGGGAGATCAAGTAAATCTGGTAGACCCCACTAGACCCTCTTCCTGTGTGAGGACCTATTGTAGTCATTCCCAGACAAGTCATTGATGAAATTGTAATAAGTCCCATAAAAATGAGGAAAAGAATTCTGTAATGTTACACATTTAATGAAAAGGGGTATACTTTAATCTTTTTTTTTTTTTTGGTTTTTAGTAAGATTTCTGTCTATTATGAAATGATGGCAAAAATAGTGAGAATTTTTTCCTTTGTTGTTCTTGTTTGGTAAATGAAATAAAATGTTTAGTAGGTTTGTCAGTTATAGACACAATAATTTTGTCAGTTATAACCTACAGCTCAGATATTTGATTTTTTTGGTTTTGATTTTGAAGGGGATGAATTTCTTAATTTCTTCTTCTTCAGGTTGGGTGTTTGCATATAGGAAGGCTACTGACTTTTGTGCATTGATTTTGTATCCTGCTACTTTACTGAACTTGTCTATAATTTTGAGTAGTTTTTCTATGGAGTTTCTAGAGTTTTGTATATATATATTATCATATCGTCTGCAAATAGAGACAGTTTAATTTCTTCTTTTCCTATTTGGATTCCTTGAATATCTTTCTCTTATCTTATTGCTCTGGCGAGGACTTCCAGTATTATATTGAAAAGCAATGGTGAGAGTTGCCTTGTTCCTGATCTTAGTGGAAAGGCCTTTACACTGCTGGTGGGAATGTGAACTGGTCCAACCACTATGGAAAGCTGTATGGCGATTCCTCAAACTGCTAAACATGGAGCTTCCATATGACCCAGCAATCCCACTTTTGGGAATCTACCCAAAGGACACAAAAACACTAATCCAAAAGGATACATGCACCCCTATGTTCATTGCAGCACTGTTCACAACAGCAAAGGTATGGAAGCAACCCAGATGTCCAAAAATAGATGATTGGATCAAGAAGATGTGGTACATATACACTATGGAATACTATTCAGCATTCAAAGAAGATAAACACATGCAATTTGCAGTGACATGGATGGAATTAGAGGGGCTCATACTCAGTGAAACAAGCCAGAAACGAAGAGAAATATATCGAATGGTTTCACTTATAACAGGACTATAGGGAAACCAAATAGGAGAGAGACTCTTGAGGGGGTGCGGGGTGGGAGGATAAGGGCACAAAATGGAATAGAAAAGGACACAAAGGACCACGGAGATGGATCATGGGTGAATTGGTGGTGGGTTACCCAAGGGGAATACAAAATGTAAAAGATATAAATAACAACAGAAACATATATTTAAAAAAATAATAACCTACAGCTCAGCAGCACAAAAAATAAACATTTATCTCTTGATCACATGTCCATAGACTGACGGGAGCAACTCTGCACCAGATGTGTCTCATTCTTCTGAGGACCCTGGACTATCATGACAAATGTCAGAGTAGCAAGAGAAGAAACCCAAACACTTCTTTGGCCAAGCGAATCACATTGGGCCCAAAGTCAAAGGCAACTTATACTCCACCCTCTATCAGGTATAGGTTGTGACAGTAGAAGCACATTACAGGGGAGGGGGAGGTTTTTCCTAATAATTCAGTTTCTACCTGGTAGGCTGGCCCGTGTGTTTTTCTTCTTGTTTGTTGACCTGGGAAATATAACAATTTGAGAACCCCAGTTTCAAAGAACATGGATGATTAGGAAAACCCTCTAATCTATTAAGCAGTAGTTAGAATAAACAGAGGTTGAAGGCATATGATTAGAACTTATCACCTCTAGAATATGGATCTTCATTAGCCCTGACTAGATCAGCTCTGAATCTTCTGTTCACATATCTCTCATTTTGTGAAACAGGATATTAATCCAGGTCAATTTTCAGTGATGTACTGTGCCCATTACATTTTAAAGCATCCTTTGTAGAATGTTTATATGCTTTATTTTTGCTATGACAATTGAATAGAAATTTACTAATCATAATTCTATGTGAGATCATAGATAATTGACTAATTCACCTTGTGAAGTTCTCCCTGTACACTTGCAATGTATTGATTTCCATTCTAACTTAATATCATTAGTACACGCTTAATCATTATCCAAATTGCCACTTTATGTCAAGTTTGATTTTGCCAATGAAACACTCACCTCCTTTTCAACTTCTTTTAAATATATGTGTTTTATATATATATATATATATATATATATATATATAAAAATTGGAAATATATATGTGTATTGCATATGTACATGTATGTATGTTTGTATATGTATGTATGTGCATATGTATATATGTATCGTATATGCATATATAAATATATATACACATTATATATATGAAATCCATCACTCTGGCTTGGAGTCAGAAAGCTCAAGAAACAAACATTGAAGGGTCTCCCTGGTGGCGCAGTGGTTAAGCACTGCGCTGAGGAGCTGTGGCAGAAGCGACGGGAGTTCGATGCCCATCCAGGGAGATTCCCACATGGCACAGCAGACCTCTCCTGCCTCGCCCACTGCTCCTCTCAGCAGTGTATTTCCGTTGATCTGCCTGTACTGCTCCCCACTCTGTGGTGAACCCTCTCGGCCACCCACGCCTCTGGCCTATACCCCAGCTTGTATGCATAAATAAATAAATCTTTAAAAAAAAAGAAACAAATATTGAAGACTACGAAAAACAGCATTTCAAGAATTTTCTGCTCACTTGACGCTGTCTCTTAGCAATACATGGAACTCGGAGGGAGTCAACTAAGACAAATGACCTAAACTTTGTTCCAGCATTTGTCTCTGATGCACAGAGTTGCAGTGGACATGCTGCTTGTCTTCTCGCTCTGTTCCTCTTGGTTCTATGTTTACAAATTAAAAGTCAAGGTGTTTAAATAGGTGTTTGGATGTGTTTTAAACTGCTTTCAAAGAAAAATGATACAAACCTGGAAATCATGTCCTTGTCCAAGAGTTCCCATTGTGAAAGCCCAGGGAGGGCAGCCCACCTCTTAGCAGGGACCTATACGTCATGCTTCTCCCTTCTCAAAAGAAAGCGCTGAACACACTACATCCATTTTCAAGTCACAGCTCTCGGTGCAATCATACATGCGGGAAAGAAACAAAGGCTTTGTCCTAGCCAGATGCATTTGCCCACAGGCCCAAAGTGAGCTCTGCAGAACCGCCACATGGTTTCTTGTTACCCAGCTGGGCTCCCTGACTTTTCAAATTTACAGTGCTTAGGTGTTCTGTTCCCTGTAAGAAAAGGTCATGAACATAACACTCTCCACTTAACAAGGCTCAATCCAAATAGGAGTGGTTCAGTATGCATCAAGCCAGCACTCCTTGAAGGTAGGATTGTTCAGTGTTCACTGCTCTGTCTCTAGCACTGCCTAGAGCATACCACCTCTCAATATTTATTGAATGAATAAGTGCGTGAATGAATATAAACAATGTGCTCACTTCCTTCACTTTTACCAGCTACCATTACACCATTCCCAACTTCATAACCGACTGCTTTTCATCTACCTTAGCCAAACTTCAGTTCAAATCAAAATGGTGGTTAGCACCATACCAGTGATCTCTAGATGATAAACACAGGTTTTCTCACTCCCTGCTTTCAAAGTCACAGGAGACATGTCCCACAATTGTTGACTCTTTCTTCATTAGTATCTTTATAGGCTGTGTCATAAGAATGGGAGTTTTCAAGTGTATATTTTCACAACCAAAGGGAATACACTTTTCTCTGAAAGTTATCTATTTGTTTTCCATCATTGATGTAAATTGTCAGTTTTAATGATATCAAAGCCTAAAGACCTATGAGTGACATACAATGTTTCCATTTTAGATCTTATTGGCATATTTGGATTTAATATTACACTTAAGGGAAAAAGAGCAGATTCCATTTACACCCTTCCTCTTAGAAAATCTTTCATCACATTAGAAAAATCTAAGTTATATACAAGTTACAAAATTAGTTGCCTCATGAATAAATGAATTTATTATGCAAGGTCTTAGGGAGCACATTTTATTATTCAATATCATTGGAACAAAATATTTGAAATTTGGGATGAAATATTTTCAAGCTAATTCACTAAAATCAAGCAGACCAAAAAGAACATTTGCACATTAACATAAAACATTCATCAGGAGGTCTCCTGGCATTGTGGAGAAAAAATGGTTGCTTTTTTGTTGCTAATAATTCCCACTAAGCGTGTGGTTTATGAACATTTTTACTCAACTGTATTCCAGAACTTACCTCAGACCATGAGGCTACATCCAAACATCTTATAAACTATGCACCAAAAGGAACTAAAACCTTCCAGAAGTGCTCTGCTCTTAATGATTAAGAAGATATGAATGAGTAAATAGCCTAACAATCGATTGGTTTCATTACATGCTTTGCTTAAGAATTAAAATTCAATATTTCTATAACCCACAAGCTTTCAACAAATATAGCAAGAGAGAAAAACTGTTTTCAATTTTTAATTATCTTGCTCAATTCAAATTTCCTGAGTTATCTCTGAGTCCCCTCATTTTCTCCCTCTGATTCTGTTTATGATGCATTGTTTTATCAAGGTCAAATCCCAAAGGCGAGTCACCAACCTCAGCATTTGTCAGCTAACATTTTCATAAGTGTTGGGCCCTTAGGGTCTTAAAAGCAATACAAGAGATGTTTTTCAAAATTTAAATGAGAAAAAATTGCAGGAGTTTCATGTATCACTGGCATTAGAGCTAGGTATTATGGAGGAGAGAGAGGAAGCTGAAGCTTAGAATCTTCTGGAAGAAATGTTAGGTTTCCTGATTGGTTCCTTCCTTTTACAAACAAACCCCAGAGGGGCAAAGTTTTCCCAGTGTTCAACAGCAAGTTAGTTGTAGCATTGGAATTGGAACTGAGGTTTCTGACTCCTAATTCTGGACTTTATTTTTATCTTTTGAAGTCATGGTCTGCATAAGTTACCTATGTCTTTTTTATCCTGCATCTAGTCAGGCAGCAAATTCCAGTTTGCAAGCTTAGAAATACTTTCATACTCCAGCCTCTCCTCATCCCTGTCATCACTGTGCTCACCCGGTCCCTCGCTGTGTCTTTCCTGCCTGCACCACTGCAAGCGTTTCTGTCCTGCCACCAGGTTACTGGACTCCCCCCATATCAGCTTGTTCTCTGTAAGACCACAAACCCATCCTGTCCAAAATAACTCCTATCACACCTTGTTTATAGTTTTGTTTGGTTTTCTGTTGTATCTAAAACAAAATCCAAAATCCAAGCTCTTCACCCTCAGGTACAAATGTCTTATAATTGCTGGGGGACCTTGGCTTCCCCATTCCATGCAGCATGGGCTCTACTTTAATCCCAGGAAATATTTCATGCCACTCCTTCGGCCCAAAATGACCTTCAGCATCCCTCTCTACTTGGCAATAAATTCTATTTGTTGGATTGAGAAACCCCTGGCCACCCTTCAACACAATGTAAATGTCACTTCTTCTAAGCTTTTGTAGCATTTCATAAACATGTGGCGCCCACTGCGGTCCCTTAACAACCTTCCATTTCTAGCCCCATGCTCCATATACAAGCTTACCTCAGCTGAGATGTCACTAAACAGATTTCTCACTGGACTTGCTGCCTTTTATCCTGCTTCTGTGCTTTCCTAAGATTTATTTGTCTTTTCTTTCTTTAAAAAGATTTGTTAATGCATACAAGAGCTGGGGTGTAGGCCAGAGGTGCAGGGGGTGAGAGGATTCACCAGAGACAGAGTGGGGAGCAGAACAGGCAGATCAACTGAAACACACTGCTGAGGGGAGCAGCAGGTGAGGCAGGCGAGGTCTGATGTGCCATATAGGAAACTCCCTGGTTGGGGATCGTGCTGCAGTGGCTGCAGATAGCTTCATAGTGCTGAGACTTAACCCCTTGTGCCATCAGGGAAGCCCCTATTTGTCTTTTCTTTCTGACTTAGGTCCCTACAGACTAAGGAATCATGTGCTACGACCCCTCTCTTAATCATGTGCTATGACCCCAATCATATGGTGGTAACTTCACATACTAGGCATGAATCAGTCCTCCAGATGGACCAAACACAGAAAAGGCTTGTCTAGAACTTCTCATACTGCAGTGACATAAGTAGCTTATAAGTTTTTTTGTTTTTGTTTTTGTTTTTAACCTCTTAGGCTGTAAATTACTTCATGCCAGAGATTATCTAATCTTTATCTTCAATGTTGGTAAATAAAACAGTACCTGCTATATGGGTGGCATTCAGTAAATGTATGAATGAATGCAAATGATAATAACAATAGAGTCCAAGGAAGAGAACAGAGAGTTAGAAAGTCATTAGACTCATAGATTCCTTTCAGTATGAAAATAAAGGGTTTTGCAGACTATTGCAAATTAAATTATTCAGGAGAGACATCACCAAATTGAAGATAAAAGGGGTTCTTTGCTTCACTCCTGAGAGGTACATATAAAAATTAACCATAGGGACACTACACTGAGACAGTCCTATCGAGTGGGGTGACTCAAGTCACTATGAAGTGACCCCCTGAACCTCAGAGACTAACACAGACTGCACAGGTGGAGGTTCACACTGCACTGACCAGGAGATGGCTGGAGAGAAACACCTACAGTCTGTGCATTGGGGCAGGTTACACAGATAGCATGGCTGCTGGTTCCGCCAGGAGCACGGGGAAAAGAGCGCAAAAACAGTGCAAAGGAGCACATATGAAGGAGCTGAGGTGTCCAATGCAGGCTTGGACTCTGTAAGGAAGAGAACACAGAACATTCTAGGAGGCATTGTCCCTCCTCCACCCATCCAGGCTGGTATTGACCTCTCAGCACAACGAGAGCTCACAGACTGACAAGAGAAGTGGTGGGAGAAGAGAGGAGGGATAGCAAGAGTGTCACTAACACATGGCAGTTTTTCTTACCAGTGTTTGGGCCCTTCTGGGCTCTTCCCCAACTTGCTGCATCACATACATACCTGCACTCACTCCAATGGGACAGTTTAAAGATGCCGATGAACCTGACATCCACATATTTGGGATGGGGGAGGAGATCAGAGTACCAGGAGAAAACTCATCTAGACATGGAGTGTAAACTCCACATAGAGAGTGGCTTCAGCCAGGAATTGATTTTCTCATCAATGTTATAATGAAATGTTACTTGAGGACTTGCTCTAGTTAGCAAATCTTGCATTAAAATAGCTTTTGAATTTTCTAAAAAATTGCTATTCCTGTCTTATTCCCAGGAAGAGGTATGAAAGAGAACTTTACATCAAAAGAATCACCGTTTTAATAATAGAAATTTTTATTTTGACAACTATGTTTTCATTTTAATAACTTTTTATTTTGGTTATTTTTCTAGTCTGTTCAGTCATTTTATAGTATTTTTTCTTGCTTATGCATATACTCTTAGTTAAATTCCTTAAATAGTTTATACATAATTATTTCATAGCCTGAATTTGTTAGTTCTGATATCCAGTTTTTGGGATCTAAATGTTTTGTGTTCTACTTACTCGGTTTCCCTGTGCGTTTATTGATGGGTACTGTGAACTAATATTTGGTTGATGTCTATCCACGGGAATCTTAGAAGCCTATTCTCCAGAAGGTTTTGTGTTTTCTTATGTGTAGGCCCCAGGAAGACACTACTGACCTGTGACCATGTTAGGCCTTAGGGTCTTAAGATTTACTTGAGATTCTCTGGCCTAGTTCCCCATTAATCTCTCCATTTTAAGGTTGATAATTAAACATACTTTCCCAAACTCAACCATTTGTGTTTGTGTCATAAAAAATATTCAGATTAGTGGTTATTAGAGGAAATTGGATGAGGGTAATCAGAAGGTATAATTTACAGTTATAATTAATGGGGTGAAATCCACAACATAACTAAAGTTAACATGGTATATATAATTTATACATTGCTGTATGTCACTATAGCTCAAAGAAACTATAAAATAAAATAAATGTGTTTATGTAAATTGTGTGCACACAGAAAAATGTCTAAAATATAAGCAAAATTTAATTTTTTTTATGAATCATCCATTTAACCAGAACATGTTATTTATTACGTGACAGACAATATTAGAGAAGTACTTTACAAATATTAACTTATATAGTATTCATTATATATCTCTGAGATTATATATATATATATATATATATATATATATATATATATAATCAATCATGGTCCTCATTTTACAAATGATGCAACTGAGATCCAGATCAGTCAAGTTATTTGCACACAGTCACACAATCTGTGGTGACATAACTAGGATTTGAACCCAGGCAGTTTGACACCAGAGTCTGGGTTCTTAACAACTACATTAGGCTTTAGTTTATGTGGATTTTTTTCTTTATAATTTTTGTACTGTATGTTTTATAAAGGACACTTTTTATAATTAAAATCATATATTAAGTCACTCTTTTACGGAAAGCAAAGTAATGCATTTTTTTTTGCCTTTGCCGTGGGATATGAAATTCACTTAGAACATGGGAAGAACAAAAGAATCATTTAAAAGCCAATATATATTCATTCCACATTATATAATAAATGCTTTAGAATTAAGTTCTACAAATTTTAAAAAATGCTTAAAATAATCCTGCTTTTACAGAAGGGGGAAATATGCTGATGTAATATCATAATTTCTTTTTGTTGTAATTCTATCCTGGCTCTTCCTAAAAAGACAGCTGGAACAAGGAACCCATTTAAACTTACTATGCACATCTTTTCTTCCTTACTAATGCTGGTAACTTCCAAGAAAACTGTCAGATTTCTCGACAAGTTGCAGATAAATTGACTACAAGCACCAAAATCTTCAGTTCATTCCAAGGTCATCTTAATGCCATGTATGAGGAATTGATACTTTCAAGTCCTAATTGAACAGTGCTACAATGAATATGACAGTCCAAAAAGTTTAGCCTTGATTGAACATTGGTAGAGAGATTGATGCCTCATCTTGTCCCATGTTAGCTCACTCCATGAATTTAATACATACTTTTTTTTAGATTTATTTATTTATACATACAAGCTGGGGTACAGGCCAGAGGCGTGGGGCGGCGAGAGGGTTTGCCAGAGACAGAGCGGGTAGCAGAACAGGCAGATCAGAGGTACACTGCTGAGGGGAGCAGCGGGCGAGGCAGGAGAGGTCTGCCGCACCATGTGGGATTCTCCCCGGCCTGGTGTCGAACTCGCGTCGCAGCTGCCGACAGCTCCACAGCGCAGTGCTTAACCGCTGCGCCACCAGGGAGGCCCAATACATATTTTAATAAATGTCTATGAAGTGCCAAAGATTGGTTAGAAATGAAAAACATGGCAGCAAATGACCCAGTCCCTACCTTCAACAGTAAGAGATAATTCAGTCTTCTCCTTCTGGAATGGTGAATTCAAAATCCCAGAGCACCATGAATGACATGAGTATGGTGCAAGGGGGTGAGGTTGGAGAGAGAGTAATTCAGGAGGCACTATGTAATGGGGGTGCCGTTATTCCTCTCCAGCAAATTGTTTCCATTATGGAGTGTGATATCAGAGTTTCCATATCTCTAGTTTTCCAAAGGAATTCAGATATTCATATTTTATAAGAAATATCCCCAGTCTTAAATGAGAGCAAAATAATCAAAGCTTATTTTCTAATAATATTGCGGAACTCAACAGGATGCACCTTGGGGGCACCTAGTTGCAGAAGACCATGACTTTGCAACACTTGTTTACTTTATTTTGTAATCCTTAAACAAAAAATGTAATGTCTCCCTGTGGTCCAAATTTAAATGGCCTCTCCTAAGTAAATTTGGTCAAAATCCTAAGATTCTGGAGCTACTAGGCAGAATTTCCAGAGGCAAAATATTCACGCTGCTCTCTCTTCTTTACTTTAAAGTGCAAAGTGCAAACACACACAGTCCTTTACTTATTGACAACATTCTGCATAAGATCCCACTGGCTTTAACTTATGACACCATTTTCCCTATTCATATTTTGCCTTGAACCAAAAAACGTCATGTTCCTTCTCAGGTATTTGGCTTAAGACCATCTTCTGTGTGAAAAATTTTCTTTCCTCTGAACCTGGTTAATTCCTACCTCTCCTCTTCTCAGATCTCAGCTCGACTAACTGTACATTCTCAAAGAAAGCCTTTCCCACTCCCAATTTCACTTAGAAGCACAGCAGAAGTGTCTGATTTAGAAAGCTCCTAAAGTCAGGAACAACTTGGGAGCTCTGCCTTGTCAAGTCACTAGCAGATACTGGGTGACGTTTCATGGAATAGGCAAAGCAGGGGCTCAAAACTGCTAAAAGTATGCTGATGTGGGCTACTGTTAAATAATTGTTTGTATTAACCTTTCAGTTTGGCACCAGCAAGTTTTTGAGCTAACAGATCTCTGCCTGCAGTGAAGACACAAACAACATAAGGGCCAAGACAAGATAAGGTCCAATACACAGGAAAGTGACATTCACCCACTTAAGGGGCTAGTAATGCTTGCTTTGGCTAGAGGGTTTAACCAGTCATATGTAAGTGATACACAAACAGTACACATCTTGAACTCCTTTATATTGAGTTCCTCACCATATGGTAATCTATGACAGTCAAATGGATATAGCCACAAAAAAGAGGACGCTCCAAAACAAAAGGCCATTCACAAATTTAACCAAGGTGACTACTCCACAAATTAATTTCATTTCATCTAGTCTGTGCTCTTCATTTTATATATTTTTCTAGACAGATATCCAGAGAAGCAAAGATTCCACTAAAAACAGAAATTTTTTCCAAAGAGGCACACTTCTCGCAGTTCCATATAAGGGAAGACAGTATCTGCTCTTCTCAGATACTGAAAAAAGAAATCCCCCAAAATTTAGCCCTAAGACTAAAGAGAGAAAAGATTGGAGAGACACACACACACACACACACACACACATTAGCCTAGTTTTGCTAATTAGCCTAGTTTTGTTGTTTACTTACTGTTTTTGTCAGTTCAAGCTGCTATAACAAATACCATAGACTGGGCATTATAGGGAGTAGTAGAATTGATTTCTCACAGTTCTTGAGAACAGAAAGTCTTAGATTTTTTTTTGTTGTTGTTATTTTTATTTGTCTTTTACATTACTGTATATCAGTGTGTCATCATGGTTCTGTGGGAGCTCTCCTCCTGGTTCATAAATGTCTATCTTCTCTGCAGGTCTTCATGTGGTGGGGAGATCACTTCTCTTAGTTCTCTCCTTGTAAGAGCATTAATCTCATCATGAGGTTCCCATCCTCACGACCCCATTGCTACCCAAAGGTCCTACCTCTAAATACCATCACACTGATTACACTGGTCAACAGTGAGATCGTTGCTGACTTAAAAAGGCCCTAATCTGTAGTATATTGGTGTGCTGAACATGAATATAACCATGAAAATTTTTTATTAGCTCTCATTTTGAAGATATTTCATAGAATTCATTTCATAAATTTCACCGTGTAAATTTATCCAGTAGGACTGCAACAACATCCTAAATCAGCCTAGAATGATGTAATATTGCATTGCATTGCATAATACCATCATGCACACATCATCCAGAGTTGAGTCCATCATTTTCTGATGCAATGCAACACTACTGCCAGGCGGCTGCTGAAGTAAGCTGATGTCAGCAGTGCACTATAGAAAGCCCTGTCAGAAAGGTTGAGCATTGAAAATATTTCAGACTTTGTGCGAGACAGTTTAAGTTACTGTTCCATAGAATTGTTATCATTTTATCCATTTAGGCACAATACAGAACAGTAATGCCTCAAAAGTGTGTTAATAGCATGAACAATTTCTGCTCTATTTGTGGGGAAGTGACATTTGCCAACCAGAAGAAAAGTATCACTTCTCAAGTGAAGAAGGCTTATCACCTTTACTTGGGATGCAAGGTTGGTGACCAAGACAAGCCTTGGGTCCCACATATATGCTGTGCTACATGTACAAAACAGCTTTCATAGTGGTTAAATGGTAAAAGACCATCAATGCCGTTTGCAGTCCCCATGGTGTGGAGAGAGCCAAGCAACCACATAAAAGACTGCTACTTCTGCTTGGCTCCTCCTCTTTCCAGCAGAATAAAGAAGCAAAAGAAGTCGAGAACAGTCTACCCAAATATTCCGTCTGCATTGAGATGACTGGTTCAACAACTTGCTGTAGGGTGATGCGAAACAAATATGGAATGCTTTTCTCCTAGTGTCTACAAACTTTCTTGGGAATGTTATGGCAGAAAACTAAAAGGAACTAGTAGAAGACATGTTGATGCAGTATCAGAAACTTGGCTGCAATATGTCTCTAAAGATCCACTTCCTTCATTCCCATCTGGATTTCTTCCCTGAAAACTGTGGTATGGTTAGTGATGAACATGGCGAACATTTTCATCAAGATATCACATTAATGGAACAAAGATCCAGTGAAAATGGTCCACTACAATGCTGGCTGACTACTGCTGGGCACTCCCCAGAGATGCTTCTGAAAAGCTGTACAAGAGACAAGCAAAGAAATCTAAGAAGTAGTCTATGACTTGATTTTTTTACAGGTATTGACCATAGGCCTATTACTATTGGCATGCCTTTCGTGATGTAAACATCAATTTATTGTATATTACAAAAAAAACTAGAGCAAAAGTTAGAATTTGACTCTCAAATTCATGTTGAGCAAATTCAAATTAATAGGCAATGACTAATTTTATTTCAGTAACATGACTTTTGTAAAAATTTGTTTACCAGTGGTTGGCATGCATTTCGCGATGTAAACATTGATTTATTGCAGATTACAAAAAAAATCTAGCGCCAAAATAGAATTTGACTGTCATATTCGTGTTGAGCACATACAAATTGATAGGAAATGACTAATTTTATTTCAGTAATATGACTTTTGTAAAAATTTGCTTACCAGTGTTATTAGGGTTGCAATATGTGAATCTGAGGGGTGGACACAAAGACTCAGTTTATAGCACTTACCAAATGTCTACGCCTCAAACACTGCATGCACCTGCTGCCATTCCCAAAGAACAACATGGAGTCACCAGGAAGCAATGAGTAAAATTTAGTACCCATCGAAAGAGCAATTAATGCCCACAAGTTTCAAACATTCTCCATGGGGTGGCCATATTTCCTGAACCGCTGGTGATCTTTGACTATTCTATTTTCTGTAATGGAAATTCCCAAAATTTAATGCACACTGGAGTGCAGGGAGTTGTTTGCCTGGCTATTCCTCAGACTCTGGGGCACAAAGCCTGAGAACCCTCCCTAGAAAAACACTTTCCTAGGGCCTTCCTTGTGGCACAATGGGGTTAAGTCTCAGCACTATGAAGCTATAGGTAACCACAACAGCATTAGTTCGATCCCCGGCCAGGGAACTTCCCACATAGCACAGCAGACTTCTCCTGTCTCGCCCCCTGCTCCTTCTGCAGTGTATTTCAGTCAATCCACCTATTCTGCTCCCAATTCTGTCTTCCCAGCTCTTGTACGCATAAATAGAAATAAATCTTAAAAAAAAAAAAACCTGTCCTAAGGCATAACTCAGTAAGCCCTTACCCTTTACTGTCACATGACGGGACTCAAGAGCCTGTGCTGGATCATTCTCTAAATAGAGAGCCTATCGGAAGAGAAATCAATGTCACTCACAACCCTCAAGTGTAGCTATGAGAGAAGCGTGTTGTGCTAAACCCAAAGCTGTGTGGCAGCTCTGATGTCTCACTCTTTGTCACCAGAGTGCCACTAGCTAAGCTTCTCTCAGCAATAATCTGTTTCCATGTAATGCTGATGAGTCATTGATCTAGAAAATTCTAAAGATCTATCATGATGTGCTAAGAAGCACTTCAGGCACAAGAAAAACAAACTGTATTTAGAGCAAGTTTACCAAATCATAAAAATAAAAGTAAGAATAAAGTGGTTTTCTGATCACATAATACTGTTGCTTACATTTCAGTATGTTTTCACTCAATATCTCTCATTTCTAAGTTGTAATTCACTAAATAATGTGATATTAATTATGCTCAAGTGAAAAAACAGAGTGGATTTGCGTTTCCTCATTATCAAACAAGTGCTATCTCCTGTGGGCAGTAAGTCATCAACCCCAATATACCATTAGCTTCATCATTTAGCAAATCATTTCAGGTTGACAGCTGATAATTGGTTAAATGGAATGTTCTCTGACAGGCAGCCCCAGCAGTGATGAGAGAATAATGGGTCTCTTCTTTAGGCAAAAGAATAATTAGCAATAAGGGAGTTGCCCAATTTCAATTACTTAATGATTTGCCAACACAGTGAGTAACACATTAGAATACACAAAGTCTACTTCAGGACTGATATGAGACAAAACAATTAAGCCGATTCAAACAAAAAGACACGCACAAACAAAAAGGAGCTGTCTCTTCCCCTCCATAGCCCAACTTCAAGGCACTTATTTATCCAGAAAGTGACCTACCAGAGAGAGCAGTAATGAAACATTTCTTGTTTAAAGAGAGGATGTGTCTTTAGGCAACATCTCTGAACTTTATAGAATATGCAAATTTCACAGGATTATTATTAATTCCCATTTTATGAATGACATAGTTCTGTCTACCCCATACATACGTAGCGGGACGTGTAGTAGCAGGAAGGGCACAAGAGCCAGGTTCTCCATGATTCGGGCACACGACTCAAGTCGTAGTTCTGGAGCCCTCGGTGGTTTTTACAGGCTTTTAAAGGTCTTTTGCAGTGAGGCAACCAGGTACAGGGTAGGCAAAGGGGGCCAGGGACCCGGAGGCTGGCAGGCCTCCCAGCCCCTGGCGAATCTTCACTCTCTCTGGTCTCTCTGCTGCACCCCGCCGCACAGTCCTCTGCTTCCACGCTTTGCTGTTCTCTGCAGCTGCTTCCTGCTGTGGCTGCTCTTTATAAGCCCAGTCTCTGCCTCAGGTGTGCCCACTCACACTCGCCCACACCCACTTCAGATGCCCACCATCAGGCATGTGTGCAGGACCGCAGGGGTCTATCATTAATGGTAGGGGGCAAAATCATGACCATTCTTTCATTTGCCCTACAGGACATATCAACTAATTTGCAGCAATTGGAAAACCCTATGAGTGAGTTAACTGGTAAAAAAGCAGATTTCTCCATAGATTTCTCCAGCAAGACCACGAGAACCAACTTAGTGGAATTTAAAAGTTGATCA
>PVIJ01016900.1:0-33467 GCA_004024925.1 Scalopus aquaticus | reverse complement strand
GAATGTTGCTTTCTTATTTGGCTCCCCTATATTCCTGTTATAAGGGAAACCATTCGATATTTTTCTCTTTCTTTCTGGCTTATTTCACTGATCATGATCCCCTCTAGGTCCACCCATGTTGCTGCAAATTGCATGTGCTTGTCTTTTTTGAATGCTGAATAGTATTCCATTGTGTATATGTGCCACATCTTCTTGATCCAGTCATCTATTTTTGGGCATTTGGGTTGTTTCCATACCTTAGCTATTGTAAAACATGAAAAGCGTTAGTCTCCCAGGGGCAAATGGTAGTGCAGGTCAGGTTATCACGTCTAATGTCAACGGCCCAGACCCCAGAGAGTCCACAGTCCTAGCGAGCCAAGAACCGCTGGCCTCAGAGGCTGCAGTTCCCGTCAGAGGGGCGTGTCGTGAAGGGCTGATGGGCAAGCGCACCAGGTAACCCGTTGAGTGCCACAGAAATAGTGAAATTTGAGAATTGTAACGATGCTCTAGGGCATTTTTTAACAGAAAGGAAAATAGAGGCTCCAAGGGTTTTGCAAAATATCTGTCACACAACTAACAAACAATTGAGAAAGGTTTTGTCCATTTGTTGCCCATTTCTCTCCGTCAGAAAAGAGCCCTGTGCCATGTATACTTCCTTATGGGCTTCCCTTTCTCTTCTTGTTATCTCAGAGGCAATAAAATATTTTAATACTATTATTATTTGACACATAAATGGGCGTTTCATGGGATAAGCACAAAAGCATTTCTGCTTCCCATAGACTGGCAATGGCAGGCTTGGGGGAAGAATACACACTTGAGTTGCAAGCTAAACTATCAGCTTTTGTCATGGAACATGGTGTTGGCATGAAAGAATGCATGACCAACTGTGTTTATACAGACTCCTCTTCACAGACTCAATGACATGAGCACGTCACTTCCAGGATAATTACAAAGAATGTTAATGACCAATTAGGGCATACGGGCTTCCAATCAAAATTAGAATTTTGGAAAATTTGTATTGGCCTCCATCAGTTTGAAATATTCCTTAAAGAAATGTTTAGGTGAGATTACTGGCATTAGCGGGTGTGACTTTTTTCAATGTTGCATGACAAAATTGGCCAATATTTGGAAGATCAGCTTAACTGAGCGAACAAGGAATCATGATGCTACAAAACCATGTACAGGTAACTGATTGATTCAAGCTGTAAGGTACATCAATGGATTTCATAGAATAAAGGGCAAATGTCTGGATAAAGTTTTTCATTCCATGTCACAACTAACTTTAAGTTACTGCCACTCAGTGAGTTTGAGTGTACATCAAAGAATATCTACAATTATCTGAAAAGACCATTAAGCAAATTGTCTCTCTTCCAACTTTCTGTGTGAGGCCGCATTTCCTTAATAAGACTTCCCCCAGAAAAACATATTGAAACAGATTAAAAGCAGAAGCTGATATGAAAATCCAGATGTCTTACATTAGGTTCGTTATTAAAGAGGCTTGCAAAAATGTGAAACAATGCCCTCTCCAAACGAAATTTGTTTCTAAAAAACATACTTATTTTTTACAGATTGTTTATATTATCACGGAATGGGTGTGTGGCTATTTTAAATGAATTACTTAGCATTTTAAATGTACCAGATTGAATGTGTCAGGCAGTAGATATCGATATAATCCGTATCATAAGTTCTTTGGCATCTTTAGTGATTTCAGTGACTATAAGTAGGTCTGACGTTAAAAAGTGGACCCCCTTGAATAGGAGGTTTCAAGGGCTGCCATTATGAAATGCCATCAACCTCGTGGATCAAAACAGGAGGAATGTGTTGTCTCATGGTTCTGCAGTCTAGAAGTCCAAGCTCAAGGTGCTGAAGGACAGGTCCTCTGCAGAAACTCCGGGCCAGATGTTCCATCATGTTCCATGATGCCCTCTTAGCACTTGGTGTTGTCATTGTTATTGTCATTGCTTGGCTTGCGGCTGCTCGACTTCCAACTCTGGAGTCTTCTCATTATACGTCTAGGTCTTTACATGGCGTTCTCTTGCTTCTCTCTGTTTCTCTCCATCTCTCTGTTTCTCTCTTACTGTGTGTGTGTGTGTGTGTGTGTGTGTGTGTGTGTGTGTGTGTGTGTGTGTGTGTGTAAGAAGGAGAGAAAGAGACAGACAGAGAGAGAAAGAGAGAGGTGCTTCTTTTTATTTTCTTGTAAGGATGAACCATGTAGGCTACAGGCTGAATAGCCCACTCTATTCCAGTGTGACTTTATCCTAAATTACACCTCAATTACATCTACACTGACTCTCTTTCAAAATAAGGTCGCATTCACATGGCTCAGGAATGAGGACTTCAATAAATCCTTTGAGGGCTCCAGTGCCGTCCCGGAGACCGTTTGATAGATTTCAATAGCGCATGGGGATCCATTGTCTCCTAAATCTTCTTTTGTTTTTCTTGTGTTGTTATTTGGTTGTGAACAACTAGAGATTAGTTTGACTTCTTCATCTTCTACTTATGCTGTGCTTGGCAAATCATTGACACTCAATAAACGATTTCTGAGTTAATCAATTAATATTACTTTGCAAGGGAACGTGGAGATTCTTCAATTACTGCTTCCTCAGATTGCCTGACACTTCCTTTGAGGAATCTTTTTTATTTTTAATCCAATTCTTTGAATGACTCCCTTTTGATTTCCTCCTGGAGAATTAGCATAGTATTCAGCGCAGATGTGGGCTTGGAGACTAACTGGCCTGATGTTATGTGATGCCTACGTTGTGTTAGGTGTGCAGCGCTGGCCTGTCACTGCATGCCCCACGCCTGATTCCTTCTCTATCAAATATGAACAAAAATGCACCCCGTGGAAATTGTGTAAGAGGGCAATCAGAGTACAGACACCAACGACTCATGCAGTGCTGTTCAGAGGACTCTATGGTGAGTTCGGAGAGTGTGGGGGAGAGGCCAGGCTGGGAGCCGCAGGAGCAACGTCGGAGCAACGCAGAGAAGGCTGAGCTGCTGGGTGATGTGGCGAGTCGGCCACACACTTGCCCGCTCTGGTCGCCGGGCCCTGGAGTGGCCGTCTCGGGAGAGTGGACTCAGTCAGTGTCACATACGTTCGACAATATTGAGAGGTTCTTGGCAAGAGAAATTATTTCTGATTTTGAAAAGGGAGTTTGATGAGACTCACGAACGCTATGTCCTGTTCTTTCCAGTAAGTGGCTGCTTCTTGAATAGACTGGAACTGAAACTACCTCTCATGGCACTTCCCTGCACGTGAGTCGCCGACGGCTCCTCGGTAAGGCGACGATCTTCCAGGGTTGGAGCTCCGGGTGCTACAGGCCACAGAGCTGTCCAGACGGGGCGGGCAGAGATGGGGTGCTCCGCAGTGATGGGGTTCTCTCCATTTCTATTATTTTATAGGAGCGGGAAAGTTGATACTGGAGATGGAACATTCAAGAAAACTTTCATCAGGACCTGCTGGCCCACCAGGAAGGACATTTCTCCTGACTTGCCCCGGCAGAGAGTCAGGGCCAGTTTGTATGTGTGTGAGGTAGTCGAGGGGTGTGCTGCCCTGCGGACTTAAAGCCACTTGTAGTCACAAGAAAAGAGGCACTCTGAACGCAGTGTTTATGTTTTTAAAATAATAAAACCAGGACCTCCCTGCTGGTGCACAGGGCTAAGTCTCAGCACTATGAAGCTGTCCGCAACCCCCGCAGCACGAGTTCAATTCCCTGCCAGGGAGCTTCCCACAGGGCGCAGCAGACCCCTCCTGTCTCCCTGCTGCTCCCCTCAGCAGTGGGCTTCAGTGGATCCCCCTGTTCTGCTCCCCACTCTGTCTCTGGGGAGTCCTCTCACCCCCCCCACACACCCCTGGCCTGCACTCCAGCTCTTGTATTTATCAATAAATCATTAAAAATTAAAATAATATAAAATAAAATGGATTGAACAAAACAAAAACATTGACTCACTTTGTGAAGACTGACCACCTATTTGCACATTTCAGGAAAACGTTTTAGGTACAAATTATCAAAATAAGCTAAAGATGAAAAGAGTAAGTGAAGCTCTTTAAACTCTGGTTTTAAGTGAAATGTAACAATCGACCTCACCCCTGCTATATGATGACACACCTGGGCCCCTCCTTACAGATATTGGTGTTTGCTGTTTGTTTGTTTGTTTGTTTATTTATTTATTTATACATTTATTTATTTATGCAGACAAGAGCTGGAGTGCAGGCCAGAGGTATGGGGGCTGAAAGAATTCCCCAGAGACATAGTGGGGAGCAGAACAGGCGGATCCACTGAAATCCACTGCTGAGGGGAGCAGCGGGGAGACAGGAGAGTCTGCTGTGCCCTGTGGGAAGCTCCCTGGCCGGGGATCAAACTCGTGCTGCAGTGGCTGCGGACGGCTTCATAATGCTGAGTCTTAACCCCTTGTACCACCAGGGAGGCCCCGGTGTCTGCTGTCCTTAAATAGAAATCTTGGAGTGTCTTCCTCTCCTGCAGGCCAAGTGTTAGCTATTTCTATAAGATGCGATCTCATTTTAAAACAGCGCACAAGGAAGAAGAAATCCTGAAGATTTCCGATCACAGCGCCGGCCAAGGACAGCCCGTTGCAGAAGGGCCGCGGGCATTTGGCGCTCGCTGTGTGGGACGGCCGGGGGTCGGGTCTTGGGAGCTTGTCTGAGAGGCCTCTGCTCTGAACTGACTTATGTTTCCTATTTATTGGATGCACCCATCACATCACAGTCTCTGGCTCCATTTACAAGGGTAATAAAACAGACCAGGCTGTTTTCTCTTGGCAATCGGATGGAGTCCCAAGAGTTCAAAGGAGACGCCAGCAGGAGTGTCATTCAGCCATTACATTTTTCTTTTAAAATATTAACATCTTTATTGGGGGTTTTTATTATGATCATTTAATGAAATCACAGAGGAGGAGTATATACTTTTAACTGACACATTAAAGAAGATAAGACGATGGAAAGCTGTAATTCATGGCAGGCCATTCTTTCTCGAGGGAGTGTGAGATTCGGGGAGATTCCTTTCAGATGGAAACCCTTGTTCTCACAGCCAAACAGCTCTTCCCACCGGAGAAGCCTTTAATTTTATACTCTTGGTTGATTTCCTTCCAATTAAGGAACATGCCACAGCCCTGCACAGATTTACGACTGCTGTGTCATGCGGTCTTTGAGATTCTCCACAGAAGTTTAAGGGGCAAGTGGGGTATCGGATACTTTGAGTAAGAAAGGCATGGTGTCATAATGAAGAGTAAGTGGTGGGGGCCTCCCTGGTGGCACAGGTGTTAAAGTCTCAGCACTATGAAGCTCTCAGCAGCCACTGCAGCCTGAGTTCGATCCCTGGCCAGGGAGCTTCCCACAGGGCGCAGCAGACCTCTCCTGTCTCCCTGTTGCTCCCCTCAGCAGTGTATTTCAGTGGATCTGCCTGTTCTGCTCCCCACTTTGTCTCTAGTGAGTCCTCCCACCTCTGCACCTCTGGCCTGCACCCCAGTTCTTATATGCATAAATAAATAAAAATAAATAGTAAAAAAAAGAGTACGTGGGCTGCCCACACAACCATACACATTTATTTAACATGTGCATGAAAGGGTTAAAATGTTAGAGACTTAGAGGGCACAATTTCCGAGTTAAAAAATGGAGATTTTGCTCCACATATAGTTATTATTCCCCACCTATACACAGGTTTCTAACAAATAGGACTAAGCATAAGGTATGGGGATTCACTTATTTGAGCTAAGAAATTCTGATTCTCTGTTATTCCCATTGCACTGGTGCGGTGAGCCACGGCGAACTGCATGGAATGAAGATGAGTTTGACATGCGTAGTGGGTCGAGGATCAAGGAGATGAAAGACACGTAATTTTCAGCACAATCAAGGATCGACGCTTTACACACTGCAGAGCCTTAGAAGGACTGAGGAGTTCACCCAGAATCTGTAGGAAAATTTTGAATGCATTTTAATTGATTTCACTGTTTGAATTGTAAATCAAAAATAACATTTATTTAATTATCCTCTTCTGTGCCATAATTCAATATTAGTAATCCTAATTACTACATTTAAAAAAATGTATAGCTAACATGTCAGCAACAGTGTTGAAACAGATTCTGTGCCCAATTCCATAAACCAAGAACTGTTTAAACAGATTTCCCTTGGAAAAATCCCAGCGGTATTTCTTTGAAAATTTTGTTTGCATTTATTACCACATGAAGTAGGGGGACACCTCAAGATGTTGCGGGTTCAGTTCTAGACCACTGCAGTAAAATGATTATGGAAATAGAACAAATTATACAAATTTCTTAGTTTCTCAGTACATAGAAAAGTGGTGTTCATATGATACTGTCGTCTGTTAGGTGTGCATTTGCATTATGTCTAATAAAATGAGGTACATGCCTTCATTAAAAAATACTTTATTGCTAACAGATGTTAACCATGACCTGAACTGTTGGAACAGAGACACTCTGGACACCCTCATGTCGAGTTACCGCAGACCTCCAAAATGTAAGAGATGCACTCTGTGAAGTACAGTAAGACAAGGTGGGCCTTCATCTATTCTGGGCCTTTGGGGATAAAAGTACCTCACCAACAAAGACTTTATCTTTGTTTTAGAGATAAGGCCAGTGCATAGATAATGACGTGATCTAAGGGGAGATATTAAATTGAATCAAAGTACAATTATATTGTAAAGGAAATTCAAAAGAAGAAATTATTTCAGGATCTATTTCCTTTCAGTGAATCAGTCTTGACTGGCCAGGCCATATGAGAAATCTTGCTAAGTGCTGGGATTCCAAAGAGGAATAGAGAGTAGACTTTCAAAAAAAAGTTATTTACGCATACAAGAGGTGGGGTGCAGGTCAGAAGTGTGAGGGGTGAGAGGATTCACCAGAGACAGAGTGGGGAGCAGAACAGGAGGATCCACTGAAATCCACTGCTGATGGGAGCAGCGGGGAGACAGGAGGGGTCTGCTGCGCCCTGTGGGAAGCTCCCTGGCCGGGGATCGAACTCGTGCTGCAGTGACTGCGGACAGCTTCATAAGCTAGACCTAACCCCTGGCACCACCAGGGAGGCCCTCTTCTCTTTCTTTAAACCATCCATCCTTAGTCTTGCTAAGGGAAATTCACATTTTCAAAATGAAATAAAATGACTTCATTTGAATAAATAACATCTTATTCTCAACATCACTTTTCTCATCACAGCACTGACACCACACTGAAATAGAGAAACATATATAGAAAATGACTTTTGTTGACTGAACTTTTTATTTCCACCCAGAGGCCCCCCTTTCCCAGGGACACCCTTCTTTTTCCAGATTTCTTTTTAAAAAAATGGTATTTTAATATCATTTAATATCATTTGAATATCACAAGGCATGCATCTAGCTACAGGTGGAGACTGCGATCGTGTTTGTACAAGTTTGGTTCCTCTGCATCTGTATATTTACTCATTTTTACATATAGTGGATTGATTTACTTTATATAACAACTAAAACATTTTCTGAATTAATGCTGGTGGTCCATTTATTTCACTTTCAGGGAAAAAATATAAATATATATGTGGGCTTAGTATTTACCAAAACATAATATTTATTTTTCTCAGAATTTTAATTGTAATATAGTACTTCTTAGTAATATTGCTTTTCCTGAGGATGCAAAAACAACACAATATGACAATATCATCTGACTGTGTGGCCACAGTTTTGAGAAACTCAGGCTATTTTTCAAGTTCTTTTTTGTCATTCTCATGACCTTTCCTGTGAAAGTGGGTTAGCTTGTTATTCTGAGTATCAATTACATTGTCCTTGACTCCCTCTTGATAGCATGGAACTGAATTCCTCCTCCATTGAATGTCAACAATAAAGGATTTATTCAGCAGCCTGAAGTTGGTGTCATTTGAAATGGAGAAAGGAAGCCTTCCTTTTCATTCCAATTAGCAATCACGGGAGAGAGTTGCTCTCTTTTCCTCTCCTTCTCATAGCCTTGAAGAGGATCACACCGAAATCAGACTCTTTCACGCACCTACCCCCGAGGAAATCAACCCTGTTTCTCAGGAGGATGCATTTTGTGAAGGTGGGGGCCTGAATTTCAAGGTGTCTTGGCTTGGTGACCAACTGTACCCCAGAGGACAGTATGACCACTTTCACGTGGGACCAAAATTTGTTCACGAAGGCAGGTAAGAGTGGATACAAAGAGGGGGAAGCTGGGTGATGCTTGCCCCAGGTAAACAGAAGACTTGTGAAGTGTGCCAACTATTATTTACTCTTCAGGACAAAAAGCACCAGGAAGATGCTAATACTGAGAAGGAAAGCCATTGCTTGTTTTTCCCAATAGCTGAATGTGATTTCACAGTAATCGTATGATCTTACTTTTATCTATTCTATCTATTCTATTCTATTTTATCTATTCTATTATTCTAGTCTATCTCACTTTTATCTATTTTATTCCTTATAACAATATATATATTTATGCTTTGAAATTGTATATTTAATTGAAAAGTTTAATTAAAAGTAAAGTTTTATATTTTGAGCAGGTTTAAAAATAGTATTTTCATTGCTAGAAAAGTTAGACTATGGTCCAGAAAAGTAGTTTTAGAGTTACAATAAGGTCACTGGAGTAGAATTTTTAAAAAAAATATATTAAAAGTCCAAATAAGAATAATATATACAATCTGCATTTTATCTACTCTTTCTTCTTTATATTTGTTTGAGTCATCACTAAGACTTTAAACTTCTTTCATGTTTTTGTTCAGTTGGATTTCGGGAAAGACAGAGTTGTAGAAGTTGGGCAAAAGGAAAAAGTATATGAGAACAGATTTTGGGAGCTACGCATGAGAGACAATAAGGTCAGAAAGAAAATGGCATGAGGTCTTAGAGAAATATTTGAAGAAAATTCACGAAAAAATACAGTCACATCAAAGCATTACAACGTGTAAATATAGAAAAAGGCAGAGATGCATGATGATTTTGTAGATGACAGGACATACACATTTATAAAATACAGTGTACCTTCAAATATTAAGAAATCTTGTAATCAGGGGCCTCCCAGTGGCTCGGCGGTTGGGCGCTGCGCTGTGGAGCTGTCGGTAGCAGCAACGTGAGTTTGAAGCCCGGCTGGAGGGATTCCCACATGGTGCAGCAGACCTCTCCTGCCTTGCCCACTGCTTCCCTCAGCAGCGGATTTCAGTTGATCTCCCTGTTTTGCTCCCCACTCTGTCTCTGGTGAACCCTCTCACTGCCCCACGCCTCTGGCCTGTACCCCAACTTGTATGCATAAAAAGAAATGAATCTTTAAAACAAAAAGGAAGAATGATGTAAAAATATATATAATAAAATTTAAAAAAAGAAATCTTGTAAGCAAAAGGAAATTAAAACTAAGAATTTATTATCCTTTATGTTATATCCAAGAAAATTATGTAGAGGATCCAATGATAACTTTAACCATGTTATTTTGTTACAAGTGTCTTCATTTGGCAGTCTCTTCTTTTGAATGATTGAACACAACTTTTGGTGCTTACCGTGAGTGAGACGTGGCCACAGCAGGGTATAACAAGGGCAAACCATTTCTCTCCTGAGTCCCTTTTCCAGTTGTTAATGTACTGAGGACTCCACTGTGTCTCTGCATATAAATCATATACATAGGAGACACATCCTGGAAGTTAGGAAGTGAACTAGTATGAATCAAGTCAAAATCTGTTTAAGGGACTTACACCAACTGCTCGTTCTCCCAACTGCCAACCCTGCATGGACTGATGGGGTGATCTGAACTCATAGGAAGAGCAAGAACTTTAAGGGCTTGGTTTTAGATGAGGTGCCTAGAGGTCCTCACAGAGAAAGGGGATTCCGCTGAGCAACAGTAGTGCCCGTGATGGAGTTTTTCTCATTGCTACTTAGACAGAACTGTTCAGTGTCTCTCTAGCTTTAGTTAACTGCAATGTAAACATTAAACATAGAGCTCAACTAATCAAGCCATGTTTTTTTTTTATTCATTTATTCAACCAGAATTGACTTTCCATTTTCTGTGTCAGACAGGGCGTTGAACTTTGGGGCAAATCAAGAAATAAGGCATTCATGGTACTTAGCGTACTTGACGAAGATGTATGTCCAAACATAAGAACTCCTATAAATCAACAATTAGAAGGAAAGCTACACATTAAAGAAAAGTAAATATAGAATTGCCATAAAACCTAGCAACTGTGCTCCCAGGTAAATACACAAAGTAAAAACAGCACCTAACAACAGTGTGTGTGTGTGTGTGTGTGTGTGTGTGTGTGTGTGCCTGTTTCCATATCAGCGTACTCACAATTGCCAGAGCTATAAATGCCCAAATGTCCATCAGAGCAGGCTTGGGGACAGTGTTGTAGTACAGGAAATGGGCTGTACTATTCAGCCACAACATGGACTGAGATAATAACACTTGTTACTATGTACAAGAAACATTAAAATAGTATGTTAACCAAAAAAAGTCAGTCTTCAAAGCTCACATATTGGAACATTCATACCCTGAAATATCCAGAGTGTGAATACGCAGAGTCAAAACACAGGGTGTAAGGGTTAAAGTGAGTGGAGAACGGGGAGAACTGCTTCATAGGTATGAGCGGTAGGGAGTCTGAGGGAGTGATGGAAATGTTTTGGAATTAGAGGAGGTGACAGTTGCATGAGATTGGGAATGCAGCAGCATTTCTGACTTGTTCACTTTAAAATCGTTAATTTTACGTTATGTGAATTTCACCTGTAAAATTATTTTAACAACGTGGTGAAAAGACTTGCACAAAAGAGATACGAGATGATGATGTGATATGATATGATATCACAGAACTTATCACACATCAAAAGTTCATCAACATTGTTCTCAAGGCCATAGAAATTAAAACCTCAGTGAAATACTGCTTGACAATAACTGGAACATCTTAAATTAAAAAAAAAAAACTGAAAGGGTTAAATGTTGGTAGTTTGTGGTAAGTGATATTTTCACAATTTACTGGTGGGCTTTTCATATGATTTTATACCACTTTGAAGGAAGGGTCGCCGCTCTCTGGCGAAGTCAAGCATCGTGGGCAATGCATAAGCCATCACTCTGCTCTTAATCATGAACTCAAGATAAATTACAACATACATCTGTAAAAATGACTTGTGCATAAAACTCAAAGTAGCCTAACTCATAAAAACCCCAGACCAGAAATCACACAGCCGTCCACCTACAGAAGTAAGAGTGAAGAGAAATAAGAGACACCAAGACCCTGTCACAGACACACGCAGCACATGGCTGATCAGTGGTGACCACAGGCGTGCAGCGACACGGAGAAGCTCAACACAGGTATTTTAAGTAAGAGAAACTTGGCACTGAATAGGACATGCTGAGTGACTCCCCTTATAGGCTATCTAAGAACTTGCACAATTACAGGATCAGGACTCAAAACATTTCCCTGAAGTGGAAGGAAAAGACAGGGAAGGATATCTGAAGTTATAGACGGTCCAGGTATATTTCTTTTAGTGTTGGTTGCATGAATATGGATAATTTGCAAAATTCATAGTTCTCAGCAATTACGATTTGTGCATTTTGACTTGTGTTAATGTATGCAAATGCTGTCCTTTTGTTAATTATATTTTCAATGCAACTTACTTATTTCCCAGTTGGGTCACAGAGTTTTATATACCATTTGAATATACACTTGGCTGTTTTTCATTTAGAGATTAGTAGCATACCTGTGTCCAATCTCATTTGGTGCTCTAATAGTCATACACCTGCCGATCTGCCATTATATGACATAATTTCCTGAAGTGCCACCTGGGATAGAACATATTGTACAGCTTCAATTTGAAAACTTTATGAATATTAAAGCAAATGCTACTGCTTCCTTGAATGTACTTGGCTTCCTATTTTCCTCCCATGCCTAACCCAGGTGTTGATTTAAAATTCAGTGGCACAAAGCGATTATCTATCATTCTAAATTATCTCATATTCTTTTAATTCTTGATGGATCTCAGACAGAATCCTGGGAAACACTTCCTTTCCAATTGACCATATAGCGTATTTTGTCATTAAAGGCTGTAGCTTCATCATTTGGAATTTCATTCTGAACAAAGATTCATAAGTGGGCCTTCCAGCAGCTGCCTTGTCAGGTTTGTGAAAGGGAAAAATTAAATCTACTATATTTATTCCAAGCTTCTTCTGTAATGGATCTCATATGAGAGCTTAATTTTATTTTCTGTTTATCAGAAATAAGGCTTATCAACGACATGGCACGCAAGGCATTATGCAAAGCCATCACACAGATGGTGGATAATAATAAGAAATGGTTGATGGAAATCTGTCCCTTTAACAAGCAAAGAGAAATGGCACAGGACTCCTTCCGACGAAGGATAACACCTAGTGCTTGCTAAATTTGGTGGCCATTCCACTTTGCCGGATAAAGAGATCAGGCATGGAAAATAAACATTTTGGAGTGGCAATAAAACATTTTCCAGTGTTTCATTTGTTTTCATCAGTGTAGATGAGGATAGAGAGATATAGAGAAATGGTAGAGGTAGATAGCTAGATGAGAGATAGATGGATAGACAGAAAGACAGACAGACATATAGAACACTACCTCGCTGTGATGAGTCTTTTGATGGATAACATTGATTTTTAATGAATTTTTCAAAGCTAATCTCACAGCAGCTCAGTGTGGCTTTATCCACAACGGCTGATTTTTATCCTGATTTATACAGTTACTCTTAAAGTAGTAACGTATAAAATCATTGCTTCAAAAGCTTACCCATTTGGGCTCTTCCTGGTGGTGCAACGGGTTAAGTGCAGTGCTGTAGAGCTGTTGGCAGCTGCAGCGCTAGTTTGATGCTCAGGTGGGGAGATTCCCACAGGGCGCAGCTGACCACTCCTGCCTCGGCCGCTGCTCCCCTCAGCAGTGTATTTCAGTGGATCTGCCTGTTCTGCTCCCCGCTCTGTCTCTGGTGAACCCTCTCACCGCCCCACACCTCTGGCCTATACCCCAGCTTGTATGCATAAATAAATTTAAAAAAATCTTGAAAAAAAATGTTCACTCATTTGTTAACAGTATGTCAAGACACTGGGATATTCACGTGTTTGTCAGGAGATGCTCCATTACCTGTAACGAGTGGCACAGAAAACACACAGTGATGATTTGACCTACTATAAGTATCTAAAATGAGATTAAATTCATCAAGCACTTATCACCCATGCTTCTTTATGGAATATTTACAATCTTTCCACCAGTGGGGAAGTTAGACTGAAAAGAGGGGAATCCTTAGTCCAGAAACACTAATATCGACATTCTTCAGCTGGGCAAAATTTAAATGTGTTCATGTAAGTAAAGTTCACACCACTATCCTTAACTCTTACTATAGTAAAGTGATTGTTAGTTACAGTAGCAATGGTATAAGTGATGATAACCATCATTATAATTAATACTACACAATATTATTAAGCCTTTATTTCTAATATACAAATATATTTTCATTTTTGTGCATTTTGCAATAATGTCAAATGGTTGAAACAATCATAAAATGAACAAGAATTTCTACAGTTTCTTGTTACATATTCTGGAGTAATGCTGCTAATTATCAGATGAACAAAGAGGTGAAAACAGTAATCTGAAAAGCAGTGGACTCAAGCAAAGGAGAATGCAGACGGTCAGGAAGGCATATTTTTAATATTACACTTATTCGGTAGAATCATTGATATATAGATAATTTTTTAGCATGTATTTCTTTTTCTTTCTGTGTTATTGGAAGATCCACTCTCTAGAAAATACTAATTGGAATCAATCACTGTAGTAAGATAATAAATATGAGGTAGAAATGAGGAACATTTAAGTCAATGCAATGTGATAATCATTTAAATTGCCATTTTAGAATAATTCAGATGAGGATAGATTGCTCTAATAGAGAGACTACTGGTATGAATTTTTTTAAAGGTTTATTTATTTATGAATACAAGCTGGGGTATAGGCCAGAGGTGTGGGGCGGTGAGAGGATTCACTAGAGACAGAGTGGGGAGCAGAACAGGTAGAGTGACTGAAATCCACTGCTGAGGGGAGCAGCGGGGAGACAGGAGAGGTCTGCTACGCCTTGTGGGTCTCTCCGTGGCCAGGGATCGAACTCGTGCTGCAGTGGCTCTGGATAGCTTCATAGTGCTGCATTTAATCCATTGTGCCATCAGGAGGCCCTGAGACTTCTGGTATGATTAGGCACCTGATCGTTCTCTTTTGGGGCATTGGCTGGGTGTCTGTGCTATTCGGTATAGGACATTTAGCACCTCCCAGACCTGTTCTCACTAAGTGCATGGAGCACCCATGCCTCCCAGCTCTGACACCCAGAAATGTCTCCCAGGTGGCCAAAGCTCCCAAGGGGCAGCGGTGCCACCTGTAACTTTGAGAACACCCAAGAAGAAGATCTGATGGTGAAGAAGACACATGAGGCCTCTTTCTGAAAAAAAGAGATCTCTAGGCAACGGCTGCATGTGTAAGGTGTCGTAGAAGCCGTGAGTGAGTTTGGCCAGGGAAAAAGCACTAGCCGCTGGTTTGGAATTAGTCTCTGAACTCACCTGAGTGCAACCCAAAATAAATGTGCAGGTGAGTAACGCACATGAAAGCACAGAAAAATATCCAGGTAAAGTAAAACAGTGAATTTCTCATTTCTAATTTGAGTGATTTTCTAATTTAGTGGCGATAGAGTCTTGACTATAAACTCTGTTCAAAACAGATGCCCAAATGTTGTGCTTATTGGGTTACAAATGTAAAGTGATCCAATATAAAATTTGTCTAACTATGCAATCATATTTTGACTTCTTTTTAAAAATTCAAACATATGTATACTTAATAGGTTAGCATTACTTTTCTCAATTATCCAAACAGTAATTATCACTGAAACTAAACTTAATGAAACACCTGGTGTCTTTAAGAAGTTTCAACAATTTATCTGGGATGTTATCAGTCATTTCAAATACAGGAATTTCAAAAAATGACAGTCACATCATTCTTTTTTTTTTTAAAGATTTATTCATTTATGCATACAAGAACTGGGTGTAAGCCAGAGTTGTGTGAGGGAGTAAGAGATTCCCCAGAGACAGAGTGGGGAGTAGAAGAGGTGGATCCACTGAAATCCACTGCTGAGGGGAGCAGCGGGGAGACAGGAGGGGTCTGCTGCGCCCTGTGGGAAGCTCCCTGGCTGGGGATCGAACTCGTGCCACAGTGGCTGCGGACAGCTTCATAGGCTGAGACTTAACCCATTGTGCCCCCAGGGAGGCCCAACATCAGTTTTATAATATAAAGATGTTGTAACAAATACCAAGAATACAAATTACTTTCTTTGGCTCTATAGGTTGAAAAAAATACTTAAATCTCTTTTCATTATAAAAGGGGAACATTCTTAACTCTTTACTGTCTTTGAGTTGATGGGAACACAGGGCTCAACCCTGGTTCATTTTAAAGTCACGGTTATGGCTACGTGGTACTGGGGGGAACAGTGTGGGGTGCAGCAGGCCTTCCCAGGGGGAACCTGAGGTCATCCCTGGCTCATGTGGGGACTGGGGTGTTTCTTTATCCTTCCTCACTGATTTTGATCCCCCTTGCACACTCACCACCACGTCAACCAGCCAGTCCCAGCTGTCTTCTTGGGAGTATCACTGACAGAGGATTCTACAGGCTTTATAGGGAAAAGCACAGTTTTCCTACCTGAATTGCTTTGGGAAATACCAGATCATATTTTTTAAAAAAAGAGTTTTTTTCAAGGAGAAAAAAAAAATATACATGAACTCTTTTTCCAAAGGGTAGGAATCTGACGACTCACAGTACAAAAAACATTGATGATTCGAAATATGTCAAGAATTTAGACATGATATTTTCTAACATTGTGTAATAAGCATATGGAACACATTCACCAAAATCACCATCAAAGAAAGCACATAAATGAGCTTAGGAAGCAGATATTTTTACATCAGGAAAAGGATTACAATGTACAGCGGCAAGTCTGCACACAGAATTATGATAAAAGTGGACAGCTTCTTTGAGACATGCTGTACTTTTCAGTCCATCCATCTAAAACATAAATCTGTGTTTTAATAAAAATACACCACCAAAGCCAGTGCACACAGCTCAGCAGACTTCGACTGAAGCTGGGTTTGGCTTCAGGCAGACTTTACATAGGTGGTTTCCAGTCCCTGGCTCATTAATGAAAAACACACTCACCATGCTTGGTAGAACATTGGGAATGATTTCTCCCCTGCCAGCTGAGCCCAGCAGTAATTTGACTATGAAACTTAGAGTTATGTCAGAATAAAGAAGTTTGTAGGTCAATAGATCATAGTCAAAATGTACTCAGAGCTAAGAGCAGTGCATTAGACCTTTGACAATCCCAGTCCACGCCTTTGGAGTAAATTTCTACTGGACCTGGACACAGCATTCTCGTTCCTTCTGGAGTTGGGGTCCCAGCCGCGGCGGACTGTGTGGCACAGATCTGTGTTAACTCTTCGCTGTTCCCCTTGCCCACTTGTTACTGTACCCATAGGGTAAGGAGGAAATGTGTTCTTTTTGTTTTTTGCAATCGATTGTGCTGCAGTTTTAGGAAACCTCTATCTATCAGACACCAGTAAGTGTCTCATAACTCAATCCTGTGTTAAGTCACAATGAAAACACTGAGAATTATGGGGCCTCCCTGGTGGCGCAGGGGTTAAGACTCAGCACTATGAAGCTGTCCGCATCCCGGCCAGGGAGCTTCCCACAGGGCGCAGCAGACCTCTCCTGTCCCCCCCGCTGCTCCCCTCAGCAGTGCACTTCAGTGGATCCGCCTGTTCTGTCTCTGTCAGAACACTGTCTCTGGTGAATCCTCTCATGCCCCCCACCTCTGGCCTACACCCCAGCTCTTGTATGCATGAATAAATAAATCTTTAAAAAGAAAGAAAGAAAGCACTGAGAATTAGCTTCTTTCTATCACTGATGGATCTGTGCTCAGAGCTGACTTTAAAATATGTCACTGAGAATATAGAAAGTCCTCTGTGCACCCATCTCATTTTGTTCTTAGGGAATTCTGAGAACATATTTCTTGATTATTCTTATAGATGAAATGTGCGCACCCCACCTCAGGCCTTGGCCAATTCATGTGGTGAAATCCCGACCACAGTCTTTAGAATGAGACCTTATTTGGAACTAGGGTCATTGGAATTGTAACTGGTTAAGCTGAGGTCCTGATGGAGGCGAGTGGGTCCTTTATCCAATGTGGTTGGGGGGACGTGACACAACCCTGTAAGGTGAAGGCCGAGATGGGATAGCTCATCTACAAGTCAAGGTGACCAGAAAATCATCAGGGACATAGCCCCACAGGGAAAAGACAGGACAGGGAGTTGCCCTTGGAAGGACCCAACACAGCCAACATCTTGTTCTGGGACTTTCCACCTCCAGAACTGTGAGACGAGACATTTTTAAGTCACCCGTCTTGTGGCAAAGTAGTGTGGATATGGGCTTCCCTGGTGTCGCAACTGTTTAAATCTCAGCACTATGAAGCTAGCGGCAGCCACTGTAGCACGAGTTCGATCCCCGGCCACGGAGCTTCCCACAGGGCGCAGCAGACCTCTCCTGCCTCCCTGCTGCTCCCCTCAGCAGTGGGTTTCAGTGGATCCACCTGTTCTGCTCCCCACTGTGTCTCTGGGGAATCCTCTCACCCCCAGACCTCTGGCCTACACCCCAGTTCTTGTATGCATCAATCAATCAATCAATAGATAAATCTTTAAAAAATAATGGTGTTGACATCACAGAAAAATGACACAGCCGCCATCTTGTGATTGCAGAGACGCAGCCCCTACCGATCACAGAGACAGAGGCCCACGGCCAAGTGGGGCCAGGTTTGGGCTGTGCACTCATTCACAACCTTCCCACTCCACTTCTTGTCTCTGCGCTCTCCTGTCTCTGACTCGACCTGCTGTGCTTATCCTCGGAACCAGGAATTCACCGGCCTTGAGTTGGGGGAACATTGATTTGTTGGAAGAAGTTGAGACAGGCTATTTGCATCACTGGTGTTTTTCTGAGTCTTCCGCCTCATTCTTCTACTTGCTTCGCGGAATATCTCTTACCCCTTAAGACCAAGAGCAGGAGCTCCAGCCCCCTCAGCCCTGCACCGCCCCCCACCGCTCAGCCAGCTGGCACACATCCGTCCCTTGATGAGCTGTGCCTTTGCCTCCTCGAATATCCTGAGGAAGCTTAACTCGTGTGTCCTGCAAGGTGTCTGCCATTTAGCACTTCATGGGGTGCTGAGGGGGTGCAGGGGTGGTGAGCATTGTCGCCAGCTCCCCAACTCTCTTTCATTTGTACACACATAGGGGACGGTGTTGAGTAGGGTTCCCCGAGTCTCTCTGATAGTGTGTTGTCCTTGAAATCCTGCTAGGAAGCTACAGGCGACATCTCACCACTGGTCAGCAGCCTCGATGCTCAAGGGCTTTGCCCACTCTGTCTGCCAGCCTGGGTGGCTTCCCAGCCAGCCTTCTGAGGCATCTCCTGCAAGCCCCCGAAGACTCTCTATCTGGGTCCCCTTGCCGACCCCAGCATCCGCACCCCCCACCCTGCACTGTTGTCTGTCCGCAGCCTCTACCAGCCTCTCCCCTGCTCCCTACCCCATTCCATCTTGGGGGCGATGTTGGGTATGTCCTTTGCCCGATATCAGGAACCCTATTATGTCACGAGGCTTTTCTTTCTCCTTTACATAGATCAAAAGTTGACTGCCCCCATTTTTTTCCCTATTAGAGCAGAGGACGGTTTCTCAAATCCCACTCTGACACTCGCTGCCCATCCAAGGCCCCTTTCTTCTTGACTGATAACTAAGACAAGTTTTACACCAGCCTAGAACTAGAGATGCTGACATTTCGAGACTGTCTTCGGGAGCAAACAGAACTTGGGGACTGTCTCCAGCCAGACATTTGATTCCGTGTCTGCACCCACTTAGGATTTGGGGAAATCATGAGTGTGCATGAATGAAAGCTCGCAGCAATGTTTTTCAGACCAACAGGTCATCCAGTTGTGGCACTAACGATTCTGGCCCAGCGAGCGCGAGCCCGGAGTCCCCTCCTCACTGAGGAAGGAGGCAGCCTGGGACTCTGTGAAGATCCAGCAAGAGCAGCGGGCACGTCCCCACAGAAGGGGCAGTGACCATAGCGATGTGGTCGTGCAGACTCGTGGACTGGACACCTCAACTCTGAGAGACCACCCCGGGGCTCCGCGCTCTCTTTTTTAAATTTGAAAACTTAAAGAGCTTAGATAGACAGTTCTGAAGTCCTTCCACTGTCTGGAAAAATACATTTTAAATTCTTAAAATCTGCTCTTCACGTGGTTTTAAAAGAACTGCCATGAAGCAATGAAAAAAAAATAAATAAGAGGAAATCATCCAGCACCCAGAGACGACACACAATAGGAGGCATTAAACATGCGACGTGTTGCCACATAAAAAAAGTACATGAAGGGCCTCCCTGGTGGCGCAGTGGGTTAAGTCTCAGCACTGTCCACAGCCACTGCAGCACGAGTTCGATCCCCGGCCAGGGAGCTTCCCACAGGGCGCAGCAGACCCCTCCTCTTACCCGCTGCTCCCTCATCAGTGGATTTCAGTCAATCTGCCTGTTCTGCTCCTCAATCCCTTTATATGTAGATCATATTTATGTCATGGAATAAACTACAGTATGATTATATTACATGTTAAATCATATTGATAGGCATGTTAATTATATAAGTATGTATTTTATTTTCTTTGTGGAAAAGTCTAACTTTTCCCTATGGAAATCTTTTTTTTTTTTCTTATATAAAAGGTACATGACAAAGACACCAGGTCAGGGAGGGACCTGGAGACGTCCCGCTCACTGCTCGCTGGCCACCGTGTGCCAGGAAACACTGGCGAGAGCACGTGGCCGAGAGTTTGTGAGAGACGGTTGCCTGCATTTTACTGAAAGGAAAACAATAAAAGGAGATGAAATGGAAACTATAGAGCAATCACCAAATGGATGGATAAGGTTAGGATTTATCAGGTGACAAGGCGTTTGCCTGAAGGATTGTTTGGACACTGGGGGATGGCTGGAGCCTCCTCTCTCTCCCAGATTCCCCGTCTGTCCCCCAACGCTGTCTGGCTGGTCACCACGCCCTGTCTGGCTTGGAGGTCGGCGCCATCTCTGAGGTCCCAGTTGGAACTTACAGCAGTTGTCTCCTTGCTTTTGGGTCTCATGCCGCTTTCCTGATGTCAAAGATTGTTAAGAAGCAACCCCAAAGATATTTGCCTCATTAGAAATTAAAACTGAGACAGCTTATGTTTATTTTCATAAATGAATTAAAAAGCAATGAACTCATAAGGTGTGATTATTGATTGAATATGGTCCCAAGAAAGGGCTGTAAGAAGAGTGAGGAAGATGATGTATTTAATGTTGACTTAATCAAAAGTAGTCTCACACTTGTGTTGGTTTTTCTGTATTAATCTGTGCTTTAGTTGTATCATGGATATCCACTTTCAAAAGACAGTGGAGTTTTAGTGGTCAATTCAAGCAGTCGGGACTATGTTTCTATGTTAATGCGTCAAAATGTAACAAACAGTGTTTTTTTTTTTAAGTTTAGTTACGGCTAAAACCATATGAATAAACGCTTCTCACTATGATACATTAAAATTCACATCTCTCTGGCTCTTTGAAGGCATCTTTTGTCCATGAGTGACTTTGTAAGTATGCATTGGTCATTTGAAAAGTATTATTAGTTCACTTAATTATTCACATCTCCCAAATGTTGACACATTATTATAAATTTGAAAGATTCACATTTATTAATATCATCACTGAGTAGGAGAGTCTGAGGATAGATAAAATATCAAGCCAGTGATACTAAAGGCAAATCTTCCAAATTTGGATTTTTGCTTCTAAGCTCAAATTTTTTCACTGGCTAAGCACACTATAAGTTATTTTTATTGCATTAACAGGTTAACTTTGCTCATTTTTGACAAAAATCTCTGCCAAATTACCCAAATATAAACCAGCTTAATATACCTATTAGGCATATGGTGACCTGAAACATTAATCTTAATTTTTGCTAATTCTGCTCCTCAGTATCTAATCTGAATAATACAAATACAATACAAAGAAGGGATATCTGTATTTTTATGTTCATTGCAGCACTACAACGGCCAAGAGAAGGGCACACCTAAGTGTTCAGCCACAGATGAGTAGATCAGAAGAGTGATATGTACACACAGTGGAATATTAGGCAGCCATAAAAAGGTGAAATCTTGCCATTTGCAGCAACATGGATGAAAATGGAGGAGAACATGTAAGCAATATTAGTCGGAAGAAGAAGACAAGTGTCAGATGATTTCACTCATATGTGATACGTAAAGCAGCAAAACATAGGATCAGAGAAAACTAAACCAAATCAAATCCTAGAAATCTCACTAAAGAATAGAGGCTCCCAAAGGGTGGGTGTGGGGTGGGGAATGAAAGGGAGGTGACAGCCCAGTGGATTATAATGGAGGCTAATGGGGGTGTTGGCAACGATTGGGATGCGGCCACATGCGTCACAAGGGTGTGAACCTGCACCCCTGAATCGGGTAATGCTGGAAACCAACATTACCACAATAAACAATAATACAACAAAACACATAAAAATAAACATTTGGTAATAAATTAGTTTAATAGGTTGGTGGGTGAATGATTCCTGGGAGTCTATGGCCTTAAAGACCAAGCGTGGTCTCATCTCCCAGGATGCTTTTCTGTAATTTCCCAGGTGGAAAATGTGGTCTTTATGGCAATGGCACGCGGAGTCGCAGATTCTGCTTCCAGATCAGTCCAGCGGCCACGTGCAGATGAGCATGTGGGCTTTCTCCCCGGGGCCCTCGGGCCCTCCTTTGGAGTTGTCAGGGGGTGTGGGCTGTAGGGCGTGAGGAAAAAAAAAGGGAGGAGGAGGAAGAAGAAGGTGGCGGGGAGGGAGGACCCCTCGCTTTAGTCTAGGTGAGCGGAGCTTTAGGAGGGGCTCGCTAGTCCCCGTGTTTTTCACCCCATCCTGGATGGAACTTGCATTCATTCTGCCTCCTCAGCTTTTATCTTCTTCAGTGGGGTGAAAGGCAGCTCCTGCCTCAGAAAATTATTGTCAGAATTACTGGAAATAGCACACAGGAAGAAACCTACCTCCTGTCTGGCAGACTGGAACGCTCAATAAATGTTAGATGGTTTCTTCAGAAGGCCCTCAAAATCGCTCCGTGCAGATCTTCCACTTTTGCTCTCAGACGTCTGATGGCCGGCACTGTTGTCGCCCCGCACACTTAATCCGCACCTGTTCTCTGCCCCTGAGGGGCTCGGCATCTCCCTGTGGCTCCCCCGAGTCCCATGGGGTGAGTCCATAAGCACGGGCCTGTTTACTTTGGAGACCAACATTTTACTTCGAGAAACAGGTTTAGGCAAAGAGAGGACATTGCGTGTGACTCGCTGGGACTTAATCTTAATGGGCTTGCCCCGTCTTCGGGGAGGGCGTGTCTGGAAGAGGGAAAGCCGGCTGTGGACCCTCCGGTTAGGGGGCCCAGTGGCAGGCCAAGTAAACGCTGCTGCCGGCCGCCACTCAATTCAAAACAGGAGATGTGGAGAGAAATCACTTTAATTTGGTTTAGTCCAGAAATTCCCCTAACTTATTTGACCGCATTATCCTCCGACGAGTGAATCACTGCTTCAACATCAGGTAGTAAGAGGTTTCCTAGGGTGGAAAGTGCTGGCTGAACTTTTTAATCTTAATTAATAGAATGTCACTTCTCTTGTTCTCCATCTCCTCAACAATTTCTTCTGTGTCCACTTCAACTGTCCGCGTCCGGCTGCTGTAGATGCCAGGGGCGCAGCGTTTCTGTCACAGGGAACGTTTGCCTGATGGGATTTTTCCCAAATTTTTGTGTCTCCTCTAAGGCCTGTTTCTCTTACTCAGAATTTTACCGGTTGCCAAGATCATTGGTATTTTCCTATTTCATCTTTTTATGATAATATGTTTGGAGACATTTATCTTTCACATTTTCAGTTTCCAAAAGTCTATTCAATATCATCTTACTTCCCCAAATCTTTTTATATCTAGAAAAAAAAATATCCAAACTAAGATTATATCTAGAACAATATACTTCTTTCCATGTTATGAATAATTATCTATACTATTTACATAACCATATGTCTGTATATAGTCAAACCTCTGCACTTGAATTTCTGGAGATGGCTGTCAGCTTCTCAAAATTTCTATTTTCTATAGACCAGTGATGAATAAAAGATATATAACCCTGAAGAAAATTAGATGCCAAGATTTCTTCATTCTACTGCAAGATTAATACTTCAAAATGTTTAAATACTTATGCCAAGAATATTGAATCTTGAAAGTTTGATATTTATCAAATGCTTTCATTTTCAGAAAGTTTATAAAATATGGTATTTATCATGAGGACATAGAAACCACTTCATTTATTATTCAGCAAAATCAAAGACGGAAAAGGAGGAGTCAGAATGAAATTCATGCACTCAAGTTTAGAATTTGTCTCCTAAATGTAGCTTTTGGAGAAAACATTTTTATTAAAAGTAAATGATTGAAATTGTCATCTTCCCAGTAATGTTATAAATATTAAATTGAAGTGATTTTATTCAGAAAACTGAGTGATTTCTACTTTGTTCTGTCCAACTGCTTCTTCTAGTATTTTATATATATTTTTCATGTTTTCTTAGACCAAAACCACAGAATTGAAATAATGGATTAAATTTGTAGACATATTTAAGGCTATTTATTTCTTAAAAATACTTTTGAGAAAAGTTTGACTTTTTCAACCTTCCCCAAGTTGCAACTGAAACACCATCTCTGCAAAGTCTTTCTAGCATTTGACAATGTTTAAAATTATGATTAAACATATTGGTGTGCGTGTGTGTGTGTGTGTGTGTATACACATACGTATGTATACATGTATACACCTATATATATACACATATATACATATACACACATATACACACGTATACATACACACACAAACACACACACACAAATACGGAAATAAATAGAGACAATTGACTTGTCATTTATGCCTCTCTGAGGATGGGGGCCGCCCTTTGGGAGTCTGTGACCATAATACAAGCAGCAACTTTAATAATAATGGGATGGGAAGATTTAGAAAGTATGGGAAATTACCAGCAGCAGCAGAAAATTTTTGAGAATATGTTAACATAATTTCTCAAAGTTGGCTGGCTGAATTTCTGGGTTCATGGATCTTAATGGGAGTAATATTTTATTTAACCTATATATATCCTTATCATGCTTGTGCTAACCTTTGACTATAGGAAATCTCTCTAACCCTTGGCATCAACGAACAATGGGCTGCAGCAAACTTAATGTAAGAGAGTATAAAGATTCTATAAATGTCAAGATAATACTCTAGAAAAAAATTTAAATTAAGACTATGGCAAAATTTGATATAAGATGTGAAAGCTATTATTTTTATTTTGTTTTGTTTGATTTGTTCATTTGCTTTGTTTCTTTATATTCTACATATGAATGAAATCATAAGGTAATTTGTCTTTCTTTGTCTTATTTCACTTCTGACTTATTTCACTTAGCATAAGAGCCTCCAGGTCTATCTAAGTCATCAAAGATTGTATCTTTTTCATAGCTGAGTCGTATTCCATTGTGTGTATCCCACATCTTCCTTATTCATTCTTTATAGATGGGAATTGTTTCCATATCTTGATTATTATGAATAACTCTGCTGTTAACTTAGGCATGAATATATCTTTTCAAATTAGTATCTTTGTATTGTATTATTTGGATAAATACCCAGAAATAGAATATATGGATCATATGGTGATTCTATCCTCAATACTTTTAGAAATCTCCACACTAATATCTACAACGGCTGCAGAATCTACAAAGGGAACCAAGTGTACATGAGTTCCGGCATTTCCAAAGTCACCAGCGTTTCTTGTATTTTTTCTTTCTTGGAAGTCGATATCTTCACTGTTATGAGGTGATATTTCATCGTGGTTTTGATATGCATTTCCCTAATGATATGTGATGAAAATATTTCATTTCTCTGCCATCCTTCAGGACATTTTCTTTGGTGAAAAGCCTATTTAGATCCTCAGCCCACATTTTAATCAGGTTGGTTGGTAGTGCTGTTAAGGTCTGCTAGTTGTTCTTACATGTTGGTTATTAACACTTTGTGAGAGGCATGATTTGCAAATAACTACCCCCCCTTTCAGTAGGTTGTCGTGTCATTTTCAGGATGCATGCTTCATTGTTCAGAAGTGTTGAAATTTAAAATAGTCACACATGACTATTTGAGGTTTTGTTTCTCTTGTGGTTGGACAAGAATCCACAAAGGTAGCTCTAAGACCAGTGTGGAAGAGCTTACTGCCGTATTTTTTTTTAATAAATTTTATGGTTTCTCCTCTTATATTCAAAAATATTCAAAAGAATGATCATTGAAATTTTTCAATGACTCTAGTAGTTAATGATGGGCTATTTATTATATATCATATATGCATATATAATACATATGATATGTATATTTACATGTATATATAAATAATATTATTTAATCGCTATGGTTGTGAAATATTTGAAATATTTTCTCACTGTATTTGATTTGTAACTCACTGAAATAATGAATGAAACTAAATATTTTACCACTATTGTAGATGCTTATTTCTTTGAATCATTGATACAAAATTAAGTTCTGAATAAAATCACATTATATTATGCTTGTTTGAAGAGAAATATAAGACAGATGCTCAAAGTCCTTTTATATCTGGATTGTACCATTGAAACTTGATCAATTTACCATAGCTGAATATTTATAAGCTATAAGAATTCTAGAATGGCATGACATTACTTTTAAGATAATTGCTCATTGTATTTCTGACTGAATATCTTATTACTTGAGTTTCAATAATTTTTAAAATCTAATGCAATATGTTTACTTTCATTTCCAAAAATCAAGACCAGTGTTATAGATAATAAATGAGAAGACACTTTGTGTCTGAAGTGAGCCACAGTGTATGAAGAATTTCCTGTTTTACAAGGGTATGAAATTCTATTAGAGAGTATTTTTCTATTGTTTCAGAGTCTTCTAAAATTAATGACATCTGCCGGTGTTTTTATTTTCTAATTAATAGAAAATATTACACTCATATTTTTTTAAATTTTCTCTTGAAATTATTACCATTTTCATAAAAATGAGTAAAAGTATGACCCAGTAAGAGTACATGCAGAGAAAAATATAAAGAAGGAAAGAAACCACAGACAGAGGTATTGAGGAGATGAGAAATGTGTGTGCATAACTGTGCTGTACAATGTGTGAAAAAGACTGTGGTTATCGTAATGCAATTATTCCACACTACTGGTGTGGAAAATGATGCTCTGAGAAGTCAAGATTGAAACAATATCAAATTGTGCTAAAGAGTCCCGGAAAATTTTAATCTATGTACCTAATGTGATTTCTAAATTGATGTGATCTTTATATTATCTAAATATGATTTGACTTCAATATATATTTATGCAATGCATGGCCAACAATTTGTTAGTGCTACAAAGGATAAAACAAAAGTGTAATTTTAAAAATATTTGTTGACGAAAGCTGGTGTTAGATACGCATGATGTTATAAATGAAATTAAAAAGGCTAAAAAACAGGCTGTGTATTCATTATCCAATTTCATCATCCTGACTGTAGTTCAGTATGAAGGCAAGAACTTCAATGTAGTCAAATAAAAATTCAACATTGTTCGCTTAGTTACCCAAACCAGTGAAATCATTTCCCTGTCACTTCCTCTCTCCCTGCTCCTTCCCTCCCTCCTTCTTCTGCCAGCAGGTGCTTCTTCCTCTAGACTACGGTAAGATCTGCATCCACTATTGGAACTCACACTAACCACAATCGTCTCACCGACTCCCGTGGCACAGCGGCAACGCCATGGACATGTCGACGGTTGAATCCCAAGGATGGAAATCCAGAACACGTCGTTGGTGAAAAGCAGTATCAAACGGTGGAAACTATGAAGAAAACACGACTCCATCCAATCCAAATGAGTTACAATGAAGCCACAAGTGCCTCTCACTCTTGAGATCAACCCCCAAGATGCTGCTGGCGTTGCCGGGGCCGGCGGCAGAGCTGCGCTGTCATCCCTGAACACTGGCCAGACGCAAAGATTTGGATTAAGTCGGTGATGGACACCAGAAGGAGATCCCGGGCTGCAGCTGCTGGCTCGTGCGCGTTCAAGCCATTCTAGCATTTTACTCATGAATCCATGAACTAATCCCACTCTAGGCTGTTCATACAGTTCATGGGGACGAAATGTAAGAAAGTGCAATAGAGGACAAGTTACGATGAGAATATACCACGAGCGTATGTGTAACGTGCACAGCGCTCGGCCGACGAGCTTGTCCTCGATGCACTTTAGTCAAATCGTTGAGAAGGTGCCCAGGGACAGGAGCAAACATACCTTGTGCAGGAGCAAACGGTGGCATGTGGCTGGGGACCCTCTGTTCTTGACCTTTCTGGAAGGTTCTACTCTGGCACACCACAGGTCTGAGTCTGTGGCTCTGCCAGCTTCTGCTGCATGAAGCAGCTTTTGTGGCAGTTCGGCCCACTAGCCTGCTGGCTCCGGCTCTGCTCTCCTTCCCCAGTTCTCCCGTCTCTGGGCTGAGACCCGGGGGCCTGGGCACAGAGAATCCCATTTCCTGCAGCTTTCATAAAGCCGTGACTCTGTGCTACACTGTGTGCAGCAGCTTCAGCAGAGTCTCCCCTTTGGCATTTAGGGTCTCGCCGTGTTGCCAGGAAGCTTCTCAAAAAGCTGTGTGGGATGTGCCTCAGAGACCCCAGCAACCAACTCAGCCCTCAAGTAGATGTGGCCGCCTCCTGATGACTGAATTTAGGCAATTAAATCTGCACCAGGGGTTTTCAATGCACCGCTTGTCTCCAGCCCCCAGATTTTTCCTCGATTGCCGAAGTGTATCCACTCATCCAGAGATGCCTCTTCCCCTCAGGGACTCGCCAGGCAGGCAGCGCCCATCGCTTCCCACAGCTTCCCTTCTCATCCCTGTCCTCAGGGCTGGGCAAGAACGCCCACGTGTTTGAGTCCAGAGACCTGTGGGGAATCTCTCACTCCAGGTGGCCCTTAAACATAGCATTTCTCAGCCACCTGCCCACTTGGACTATCGTGGCTCTGTAATAGATGACGCCCCCACCCTGGCACGTGCCTGCCCTCTCCCCTACCTTACCACAGGTGTTAGTGCCCGTGAACCCCTGGAAGCAGGCGACTCATCACTTTGAGCATCTGGGATTCTCACTGACTCCTTTTATCCTCCAGGGGATATATTTTCCCGTTTCCTTAAGGAAGACGCTGCCCACAAACAGGAGTGCGGCTGCTTGGTCGCTGCCCAAGGGGAGGCCTCCGGGAGTGACCCAGGCTAAACGCTGCCGTGGGCCAGATCAACAGGATTCACTCCAGTTTGCACGCAGGGAATTCGCCCCCTCATGTTGCCTGAGAGCGCGCTTGAAAATGGAAGAGGGACATTGGCTCTCACACGTCCCATTGAGGACAGTGCTAGCGAACACCAGACCCCAGGTCCAGGACACTTGGTCTCTCAGCACTTCGCCTCAGACAGAATGCCAAGTTATCTGGGAAAGGGAGGCTCAGAACTCGGCTTTGAGGGACAAACCAGTCACGCAGCACAAATCCTGCTTTTCTCTATACGGTCATTTAAGTAGGAATGGCAGTTTTCGAGCATGTTAAAAATATGCTGATCACAGAGCCTCCCCCGGTTCAACACCCGGCCGGGGAGATTCCCACATGGCGCAGCAGACCTCTCCCACCTCGCCGGCTGCTCCCCTCAGCAGTGTGTTTGCATCCGTCTGCCAGTTCTGCTCCCCACTCTGTCTCTGGTGAATCCTCTCACCCCACTGCACCTCTGGCCTGCACCCTAGTGTGCGTAAATAATAAATTTTAAAAAAAAAAAGGAAAATTCATCTGACTGCCCAAAAAAAAGATTCCAAATGTTTAAGCTAAGAAGAATATACAAACATTAAATACATTTAGTTTCATGTTCACACTTGCATGTATAGTCAAATAGCGTATTTGCATATATGTGATTTTTATATATCACTATATACATAGGTCATATATATGTCATATTATAACTGACAGTATGATTATGTAACTTGTTACAATCATATTGATATGCATGTTAATTATATGAGTACATACTCGATTATCTTTGTGTATCAGTCTAACTTCTCCCTCTGTACAACACATTATCGATATGACACATTGATCTTTCATATCATCATATTAAATGCAAAGTTTTAATTTAAACTCCTCATTCCATGTTCTCCAACATGTGTCCTTTCTGTAAGTCATCGCCCCCACACCCAACTCCCACCCCCCACGCCCACCACCCCTGTCCAACAGTGCCCTCCCCAGCTCGGTTTTATTAACTTCTATCCAAGTTGTATGAGATAAGCACATTTTGGGGTTCAGATGTGATGCAACTAAAGATTTTATCACAAGGCACAAGTACTGATTCAGTTAAGATACCTATCTGCCATTTCATTTGTCCAGTAAATAAATGTGAACACACTCTCTCTGACGTGAGCGCAATGTTTACTGCCTTACCTTTCAACTTATATATTAAAATACTTATTTATATCAATATCCAAACTTGCAATTATAACTTCACTCCCAAGAAAAATATCTGTAAATGTGTATGCTGTTGCTTTTTTTTTTGCTCTATTCTCCCCGGGCCTTCTCAGCTGACCTCCGTGTTTTCTGAGCCAGCATTGATTGAGGTTATCTCAGACCACATGTTTCCCCCAAAACAGAGTTTTGTGGTTCAGCGAAGTCATTCCAAAATGCCTGGTCATAGGAGATATTTTGTTTTAGCTCGTACAAGGTGACTTTCTTCATTGAGGGCTAATTCTGAGAAAATATCATTTTTTAATTAGTCACGCAAGATAATATTTTTTTTAAGCCAAGAAGGGGCTGCTTTGTGCTCAAGTACCTGTAGTGCTTGGATTTCCCCCTATGAGCTGGCTTCTTGTACTGTGCTCCTTACCAGGAGCCTCTGAGGGGCATTTATGAGACCCACTCTGTGCAGGACGTGAGCCAGCATACAGAGACCGCTGAAGCCAACCAGGGGCCTGCTGCTCTCACAGGGTCTAGATTCCAGCAATAAAAATCCCCACTGAATACAGCTTTAATGTCAGTGTGGAATGAATGGCCCTGGAAGGAAAAGTGGAGAGGAAATTGCAGGGTCCAGTGGCATCACTATCCAGTCGGATCTGGAATACTATGCAGCAATCAAAAAGGATAAACTCATGCCATTTTCAGCAACATGGATGGAGTTGCAAGGGATTATGCTGGTGAAATAAGCCTGAAAAAAAACTATGCAACGGTTTTACTTACAGGAGGAATACAGGGAAATTGAACAAAGACAAAAAAAAAAAAAAGACAAACTAGTAGGCAAATTATAGATCTGAGACATGCAGCAGGGGACCGGGAGGGAAGGGTCAAATAGGGGAGAGAAGCGCATAAGAGACTATGGTGACGGTTCACAGGTGATATTAGTGGTGGGAGATTTATGGGAATTATACCTGAGGGGAGAAATCAAATACCATATGGCAGTGAACAACGATTTCTATTTTACTCTGAAAAATTTGGAAACTCGGAGCAAGCAATTTAATATTTTATGTATTTCATTTTCTTTATGGGTAAAATATTTTTGGTAATAATTAACTTGTGGATGATAAAATGGGCTAATGCATTTAAAGAGACTGGAATAATGCTTGCCATAATGTATATGTTCAAGAAATAGTATTATTAATCACCTCTGACCTCTATTCTACCTGGGATCTTCTTACATTCTCTCTCATGTCAGGCTAATATAAAATACTGCCTTGGAATCATGGTTCTGAAGTAAATGGTCTCCGAGTCATTCTGTACACAGGAGGTTCCTATCAACATCAAACTATCTCAGTGAATTATCCAAAATCCCTTTACAATTTGGTTCTTGAAAACCTTCCCTGTTTCATCACATAATATTTGTCCCTTTATCCCTGAACTACAGGTATTCTAAATTACTTGCTTGAACTTACTTGAACAGCAGGCATTTTAAATTCAGGCAAAATCAGATCCTTCTTATCTCCTTTTCTTTGCACATTTAGAGACCTCTTTTTATAATCCTGATTTACCCACACTTACTCCCACATGGAGAGAGCCTATTCATTATTTTAAGTTTACTTCAAATCGCATTTGTTTAGTATTGCCTTTCATTACCAGGCAAAATTAAACACACTCTTCTCTATACAGAGTTCATCTTTCAGGTAAGTGTACACTTCCACTTAAGTTGTTGAAATAAAGTGTTCCTTTGCTCCTCTGTCACTCCATCACATAGTCTCTTGAGGACTCTATGAATACTGAAAATTCAGAAACCAATTTATTCCTATTATCCTCCAAAGAGAGATCTACTTTGCAACATGGTAGGTGTCTAAAGAATATTTTAAAAATGATTCGATCACTAAATAATATCCTAACAAATGTGGAAAGTCCTTATAGGTTGGAGTTTCTTCACATCTCACTCTATTTGTGGAATCCTTTTAATAGCATCTTGCAGATTGGAGGATTTTGTGGACGAGGGGAATGCAGTGACTAACAAGATTCACAGGATTCAGAAAACCTTCTCTCTCTAGGGCCTCCCTTCCAACTCTGGTGCTATGTATGTAGACAAAAATATTTGTAAATATTCCATCTGATGTCAGATGGTGAAAAGAGCTATGAAGGAAAATGAATGAAGTCGTTGGGATGAAGCTTTATGCAGTGTGTGATCACTGTATTTGAGAGGGTGTTTATCTTAAATTGGCTTCCCAGGAAACAGATTCTGAAATGGGGATCTGCCTACAGGAAGGCTATGGGAGATCTCACTGAGAAATTGTACTTGTGAGAGCGTAAATGAAGCAGAATTGGAAAAGCAGGATGGGACACATGTAGTGAGAGAGGCAAACTCTGGGGTGGCGCCCCCAGGGCGCTAACTCTAGGAAGCTGATGACATCCAGGCAGGTTTGGTAGACCCCCAGGAAACCAAACTTTTAGTTTCCCTATCAGCAGTAAAATAAAAGGCACCCCCCACACATTTGGGCTTCAGTCTGGTTGGATAGGATATCAAACTGTAGCAGGTAGAGGGACAAAGGGAAAAATAGAGGTAAGAGCATGGGTAGGGAGCAACATCATGTTTAATTTTAAGGAGCATAGATGTGCAGAGGTAGCGAGTGATTCATTTCAACAATTCTTTGGTGATGGACATATAATAAGTAAGCAGTTACATCATGCTAAGTAGACATATTTCATTCTTAGGTCAGTAGATTCAATGATTCCTTTGGAATACACTTCATATAATAGGGTTGGGAATGGAGATAAATGGATGGAATTTGGGCATCTTTAGAATTTAGAAAGGAAAGTCTGTTTCTCATGAGACATTCCAGGGATAGACATGAGTAATTTCCATATCTGTTTATTGCAGTTACTGGGTGAAAGGTAGACTCTGTTCATTAATTTATTGAGTTATTCAGTCAGCAAATATTGATTGAGCCCTCATGATGCTATAGGCACTCCTCTAGATTAAAAAAAAATAGAGCAGTGAGCAAAACAGACACAATTCCTGCTGTTTCAGTTATGTTTCAGTATAGAAGGCTATTACCTAATGCCTGAGTAAAATACATAGGTTAGGTATAGCAAAGTAGAGGAGATGTTAATTATTCATCTAATCTCTTAAGTTCACCAGTGTAATGGGTTGTGGAAGGGAAAAAGTTGAGTAAATGGAAAATGAAACTTAAAGGACAAGAAATAGAGTAGCAGATAAAGCTATGTAGAGAGAAAAGAGATGTCCCCCATTTTTCTGAGAAATAGGGATAAGAAGGAAAAGGAAGAAAGGGACATTTGTAACTGGAGCTCTTTGAGAGTTATAACTGATTGACTCAAATTACACAGAGGGAAGGATTATTTCAGTAGGGCGTGCTGAAAGATAGTCTCTAAAATATCTTATTATTCAATAAGTAAACAGACATTATAGTCAAAATGTACTTTGAAAAAATATGGTATTCTTTGACTGCTATTTCCTTTTGAAATATTTTGAAGATCTAGAAAAGTACATGAAATGGTAGAAAAAGAAACACAGCAAAATATGTTTGAGCCAAGCCAGATCCCACTTGTTTGGGAATTTAAAATATGACGAGGAACATACCTACAACATAAAGACCATCATTAAAACTTTAATCTGAGTGAGAAATCTTTTTTTTTTTAAAGATTTATTTATTTATACATACAAGCTGGGGTACAGGCCCGAGACGTGGGGTGGCGAGAGGGCTCACCAGAGACAGAGTGGGGAGCAGAACAGGCAGATCAGAAATACACTGCTGAGGGGAGCAGCGGGCGAGGCAGGAGAGGTCTGCTGCGCCATGTGGGATTCTCCCCGGCTGGGTATCGAACT
>PVIJ01016899.1:0-31232 GCA_004024925.1 Scalopus aquaticus | reverse complement strand
GGCGCCGGCGGCCGCTGACCCGAGTCCCGGCCGGCGCAGTCCGCACGTGCGCACGGCGGGCGGCCGGATGGCTGCGATTTGCGGCGTCTCCGCCCTTCGCGCGGCGCGGGGCCTCTGGCGGCGGGCGGCGGGGGCCGCCGGGGGGCTCCCGGGCCCGCGCCCCGGGAGGGGCTACGCCGCGAGCCCCGCGCAGGTGAGCACGCCCGGCCGGCCGACAGGTGCGGCGCCCCGGCCGAGCAGGCCCCTGGCCGCGGGCGCCCGCTCCCGCCCTGGGCTCGGCCGCCCTGACCCGCGCCGGGGCCAGTCAGCGCGCGCAGCTGGGGAAGGAGCGGAGCCCCCGGGACGCGCGCCGAGGTGTTTCGGGGCGCCCCTGCCTTCGCCCTTCGGTGACCCGTTTCCGTCCGTGTCCAGCTTTCCCGGCCAGCGACGAGGCCTGCTGTCCTCCTGAGCGGTTCTGATTTTCAGCTGCTCTGGAAGGGCATTTGGGGGCCCGCGGTGGACGGGCCTCCGGGAGCCGCGCTCCAGCCCGGACAGCCCAGAAAGGGTGCGGGTCCCGTGTGGCCGCCTGCTTTGGGGGTGCCCGGCGGGTCCTGCGGGTCCTGCACAGCTGTTACGTGGGGGGGTAGGGGTCGCAGGGAGAGAGCTCGAGGAGGGGCGCCAGTTTGTGGCGGGCACTCCCTGGTCAGCTCGCTGGCTCAGCTTTGCGGGCAGGTTGACCCGTGTTGTGTTGGGGACAGGAACCTCCCCTTTCTAGGGGTCTGCGCTGTTGCTTAATAACTTACTGATTACACTGTTGCAGTAGTGAGGAAGTCGAATCCCCCGGGGTCATTTGTCTTTTCTAAAGAAAGACACAATTTGTCTTCCAAATTCGTCATTTTGCAACTTTGTCTCCTAAATCACACTTCTACGTGGCAGTGCTATCACAGACATCAGTGCAGCCCTGTCGTGCAATCTCACCCAGACCCCCAGCACCTCCGTTGTCCTAGGCGCTGTTCTGAGAACGTCCCCATTGCTCAGCCATAGAAGGTTCCTCACCGCTTGTGACCCTGCGGCGTTATCCCCGTTGCAGCCGTTGCAGCCGGGGACTGAGGCCCGGAGAGGTTGCGTTGCTTGTGCAAGGCACACAGGTGGTGAGTGGCAGACTCTGGGCACAGGGCAGTCTGGTGCCAAGTCCTAGCTCTCAGCCACCGTGTTACCTCTGCTGTCATTTTGCGTGTAAGCAGCTAAGAGCCCAAGAAGTTAAGCAATGAGACCAGGGTCGCCCGGCTGAGAGACTGCGACACAAGGACTTTGTGAACAGCAAGCCCGTAAACGCAGGGGTTTGTGGTCATTTGTAACTATTATATCTAGCGTCTCTGCAGGTCTTGAGATATCTGAGGGGCTTTCCTGGTAGGGACAGCAAAAGGGAATCACGGGATGAGGCATAGCACAGGATTTAAAAGTACTAATTTCAGAATTAAATGCCGCCAGCACAGTTTACGGACCAGCGACTTAAGGAAAATGAGTCGACTTTCTAAGCTCCAGTTTCTCCATCTGTGTATGGAGCGTACTGGCCATGCCCCGTTTTTGTGAGTGGATGAGGGGTGTCTGCCTAGTGACATGTCGTTCTCTCAAATGCGCAACCGGCGGGAGTAGACGGGGGAGTGGATGAGACCTGAGTTGCTGTTGTAGGAATCGGGACGATTCCAGGTAAGAAGCAGAAACACAAGGGAACAGCAGCGCGGACCCTTCATTTCAAACTAGTCTTAAAAATCCCATGTCTTGTCACTGCTACCAACATGGACTTTAACGCATTGTATGCGGGAAACGTATTTATGCGTTTTACGTTGACTGGTAGTAGAGCGCGGGACATTATTAATACGTTTTTTATAGACTAGCAGTAGAATGCAGGTAACATTTATAAATGTTTATTTATAAACATATAAATATATTTATTTTTATACTTTTTTTTTATACTTAAAAAATTAGCAAAAATGGCTCGAGCCACCTGTTAGCGCACGATAAAAACTACCCGCAAACAATGTGTTAATTACAGGGTCTGGGGTAATACTCGGTACTAGTTAAAAAAAGAAATCAAATGATCAGAAGAAAAAACACAACATTGAAGAGAATAAAAGGAAAAGCAAATGAAATTAAAAAGAATGACAAGAAAAAGTTGATCCCTCCTTGCTTTTCTCTGGGTACCTTCACTTAAAAAAAAACACACCAAACAATTAATGGACTTTTTTAGGGCAGTTTTAGATTTATAGAAAAATTGATCAGGGAGTATAGAGAAGACCTATAGAGACACCCCTCTCTCCACATCCCCCATTATTAGCTTGTTGCATTAGTGTGACTTATCGGTGTTCTGTGTTGCTGGCGCCTAGTTCTCTGTACCTTCACCTGGGGCTTTGAGGTGTGTGACTCTCACTGTAGTTAGAGGGGAAGGACCCTTAAGGTTGCTTCTGGCTTGTCTTAAAAACCTCCCTGTTGCGAGGACCGTGGATTCTTATGTCAGAGAGAGCAGATCTTGTGAGTAGTATATAGTCCCTGAGACCACGAAGACTGTATTGTTAGATTTTATAGCCATCAGCACAGATCAGCTATTTTTAAAAGAATATGTAAGTTTTCAAATATACTAAAACAGAACACTAATAAGAGCCTCATATTCTCATCTCTGAGACTCAGTAATTAGTAACATTTTGCCACACTTGCTTTGCTCTTATCTCCGTATTCGTTTCTTTGCAACTGCAAGATTTTAAAGACTAATTTCTGACCTTGACATTTCAACTCGGATTTCTTCAGTGTGCACCTCTGAGAAAGCAAGGGCATTGTGAACAGAGCCACAGGCGGTTCACTTTGGAGTGGTCTTAAACAGCAGCTGTTTCCTATCACTTAGAAATTGTCTTTGTTAACATTTCCCGGATTGTCCAAAATCAGGGTGAGAGCTTGACGCGGAGCTCAGGACGTGGCCGCCGGGCTGCGGGCCCGCTCCCTCCCTGGCCTTCTGGGCGTCCTGCCTGGGAAGGAAGCACGGGGCTGAGCGCCTCGTGCCCCAGAGGTGGCTCGCTCAGCGTTCAGTCGCCGATGCCGGAACCGCTGGGCCCGGAAAGGTTTGGGGCGTCAGGGCAGGTCACACCCCTCTTTGCGGAGCGGATCTGTGCAGAGTCCGAGAGGAGACGATGAAGCCGGAGAAGAGCCTGGGCTCTGCTCCCCAAGAAAGAGGCACAAGTGTGAGGGGGGTTCTGGGCACCCCAGCCCCACCTACAGATCCCCGGGCCGGACCCCCGTTCTAGTGCGCTCTGCGGAGGAAGACGGAGGCGCTGTGGCCAGAGGGCGCATGAGCAGGATGAGGGCGCAGGAGGAGTGAACTTGGGGCTGGCTGTAGTGGGAGAAGCGGGGTTCCCACTAGGGGGCCCCTCCTTGCCCTCAGGGGCTGCCTGGGGTGGGGTGGGGCTTGGGCTCCCCTGAACTCAGTTTGGGGCGAGCGCCGGATCTGCCGCCCGCAGGCTGGGTCCCCTTTGCCTGGTTTCCCTCTGGACCAGGTTTCTCCTCCACCTGGTCGATGAGCCACGGAGGCCACGCACGCGCGACCCTCTTGCTGGGGAGCGGCGAGGGTGCTGACCCCTCCCGGGGCCGGCGGAGGGTCACGCGGAGACGCTTGTCGGCAGTGGCCAGCACGGCCGGGCGCAGGCCTGCCCTTGGGGCGGGAGCCGGGCTGGGCCGGGGCGTCTCCGGCCGGGCCCGTGCTGCGGTCAGCGCCGCGCCCCGCCGCCTCTCGCCTCCGCTGGCGCCCGGGCTGCCGGCCTCAAAGGCCAGGGGCTTCCGCACAGTGTGGGGAGCCGGAGCCGGGCAGGGGAGCGGCCCCCCGGGGCCTTTTCCTCGTGCGCCGGCCCAGCCCGCGGCTCCCTCCACCGCCCGCCTGGGTGTCCCGCCCCGCGCCTGCAGGCGGCTGGGACCCCGCTTCTCTGTGCTCAGGTCTGGTCTACCCCCCGCTTTCTCCTCAGAACAGACCCCTTCCAGAGCCTCAGTCCAGCCCTGCTGTCCGCTGGGGGTCTCGCGCCCGCCCTGGGGCGCTCTGTGGGACCCCGCGCCTGTCGCCCGTCGGGGCGTGAGGCCTACCCGGGGGACAAGCCGTCGTCCCCGCCTGCCCTGGGCCCCGCCTGGCCCTGGTGCCTCTTGTTCCTTCCTGGCGGCTGCACCACCGTCTGTGGGGCGCAGCCGCCTCGCGGCCCCCGCCTCCCTCTGGACCCATCCGAGGTCTCCCCGCGGCCCTGGTCTGCGCGGGCCTCTGCTCCTGGAGCGGCCCGGGACTGCGGTGCTCCCGCGCTGGAGGCCAGGCGCCGCCGCCGACCCCGCACTGGGCTCTGGGGGTGCTTGTTCCCCGCCTTCTTGACAGGTCGCGTCCGCCAGCGACCTGCTCACTGCATGTGTGGGCTCGGGTCTGTCATTGCCCGGCTCGAAATCCCCTTCCAAGAGCCACCTCTGATTCTGTTTTACTCGGAACTCGCGTCGCAGACTTGGCTTGCACTTGGGGAGGGCTGTCGCCTCCGCCAGGCTGCAGGCCAGGGCTGGGGGCTCGCCTGCTCTGGACGCCTGCCCTCGGGCCCTGCAGCCCACGCTGCGCAGCGGAGCCCAGCTCCGTCAGCAAAGGGGGAGAAACACATGGGTCTGTTGGTTTATTTTTTCACAATTGAAAAACATGTCAACAGACAGTTCTTAAAATAATAAAAGGGATGAATGTTTTAAAAAGGGCAGGGCTCAGCATTTTAAATCGAAGTGCTGCTTGAGAGGTGATGCTGATTTTTTTTTTAGATTTAAATTGACAAGACATTTGATGGTTAAATTCTCTGATACACGTGGAGATCAGCGTTGGTGAGGGTAAATTGCATTACCAGTGGCCATGTAAGCTGAAACATGCTGAAAAAAATTTGTCAATGGGTTTCACAGCATTAAAATGTTTGTGCTCTTGAATTATCACTCCTACTTTTAAGACTAGAGCTGAAGGAAAAACCCATCGTATGAAAAAACGAATAAGCACAAGGGGTTTCCTTTTAGTGTTATCTGTGGTAGCAAAGATGTGGACAAACCCACACGAGCAAAGTAGGGGAAACAGCGTCAGGGAGTTGTTCACGGAGAGCCTTACGGAGGCCGGGGGGTCCCCAGGGGGCTAGCTGCGCAGGTCAGTGGGGAAAGCAAGGGCAGTGTGATGCTGGTTTTGTGTTAGCCTAGAGAGGAGAAACTTCCGTGGCACCCGCCTTTCAGAAGTTTCTGGAAAATATGCAAGGTGGAGAATAGCATGGGTGGAAGGGGGTAGGAAACGCTAAAAACATTTTCCTATCATTTGTAGGAAATTAAGGTTTTACTTTTAACTCGTGTGTATTATAATAAAACAAGAATTTCAAGGTGGCCGCGAAGGCCCTTGCGACCGACGGACGAGCTCGCCAGCCGGGCAGGAGGAGGGTGGCCAGTCTGCGCGCCAGGGGCAGCATCGGGGGCTGTGGGCTCAGCTCCCTGGTCACCCGGGAGAGCGCTCGCTGCGTGGACTATGCAAAAGTGACTAGACCCAGTGGTTACGTGCTTGGAGATGGCATGAGAAAAGGCCAGGTCCTCGTGACCGATGGAGCTGCCCTGCCAGAGCCCTCGGCCCCTTTTCTGTCCTCCCATGTTGTTGTGGCCGCGGGGACGCGCCCAGCCCTTCCTGGGGCCGCACGCCCCGCTCCCGCTCAGCGGAGGTTCTCCCCTCAGGGCCCGCCCACCTTCGGGCTCCTGCTGGACATCGACGGGGTGCTGGTGCGCGGCCACAGGGCGATCCCCGCGGCCCCGGAGGCCTTCCGCAGGCTGGCGGACGCCCAGGGCCGGCTGCGGGTGCCCGTGGTCTTCGTCACGAACGCCGGCAACGTCCTGCAGGACGGCAAGGCCCGGGAGCTGACAGCCCTGCTGGGGGTCAAGGTGAGGAGGCGCCGGTGGAGGCCCAGGACCCGCCCCCGCGGACCCCGCCCAGCGCTCTGGGGCGCAGCTGGGGCGCAGGCTCACGCAGCCCCAAGCAGCCGCTCACGCGCCGCCTCTGCGGCCGTTTCCTCTGGGTCAGGCTGGCGTCTTCGGGTCTGTCGCCCCGGGGAGCAGGGCCTGTTCGCCTGAACCCAGATGCCGCTTCTTTCCCGTCGACGCGGCGTCCCGTCGCTGCCGCGTTCTCTGCCGCGTGCGGTTCAGGAGACGCCGGGGCTGGGGCGGCCGGCAGAACGGCTGATGGCGCGGGCCTGCCCGGTGGGCACAGGAGAGCCTCGCGGGCTTCCCCCGGGCTCCGGGAGGGCCAAGTCACTCTGCTGGAGTTAATGTAAACGCTGAGTGGACAGGTCTGTAGGTGGAGCTGGAAGCAAAGTCGGGGACCCCGTGACCGTCCGGCCAGCGAGCAGAGGCCGGCGCCGGCTCGTGTGGCCGGCAAGAGCCAGAGGAGGCGGGTCTTCCCCGCCAGTGCGGGCAGTTCGAGCAGGGTTGGGGTCAGGCCCCCCGCCCTGCTGCTTCTGGGGGCGCCCGCTGCCCCCGTGCCCCGCCCTGCCCTCCCGTCTCCCGGCTGTCCCCGCAGGTGGAGCCGGACCAGGTCATTCTCTCCCACAGCCCCTTGAGGTGCTTCGCCGAGCACCACGGCAGGCGGATGCTCGTGTCCGGGCAGGGACCCGTGGTGGAAAACGCCTGGCTGTATCCTTTGGACGCTCCCGCTCCGGCCGAAGGGGAAGGGGCAGGACTGCGCCTCCAGCCCTGGGCGTGGCGCCCCGCAGCGCGGCCCGCTGGACGCAGGGGCCGGGAGGGCTGTACCAGGCGCGGCCAGTCCTGGCTGCTGGCGGTCTCCAGAATCCAGGCCACGGCTTCGGAACCTCCCAGGGAGCTTAAAATGCAGACAGACCCTTGGACCTTACCCCGGGACAGTCTGGATTCACTAGTCCCCGGGCAAAAACCTGAACTAGAAAATGCTGGACACGGCGCCTGTGTCAGGGGCCTGCTGGCTGCGCCGGGCTCCCGGCTCGGGCCGGGCGGGTCTCGGTCGGGGCTGAGGCCGGAGGGTGCCCAGGACTGTCTGGCGCTGCTTCCTTGATCTCTCTCCAGACTGGGCTTCCAGAACGTGGTCACCGTGGACAGGCTGCGGACGGCCTTCCCTGTGCTGGACATGGTGGACCTAGAGCGGCGGCCGAAGAGCGCGGTAACCAGGGGCGCCCCCGCGCAGGCCCGAGCCTGCTCCCCGAGCCGCCCCTGGGCCCCCTCAGGGCTGCGGCTCTGAGGCCTTTCTCTGCCGCGTCTGAACCGCCCGACGCTCCCTGCAGTCTCCGCGGCGCGGCGCCCCCAGCGGCCCCCAGCGGCCCCCAGCGGCCCCCAGCGGCTCCCAGCGCCGCCGCCCTCTACCCTGAGGCGCCCGTGGGGCCCTGCTCGAGGGGCCTGGATCTGGCGCCTGTCTGAAGCAGAGGAGCCGCCCCCGCCCCCGCCCGCTCCCTCGCGGCCTGTGTGCGCACCCAGCCTGTGTTAGGGCAGACCCGTGGCAGAGCTGACCGAAAGCGCTTCAAAAGACGGCCTTGTCCGCCTGGGAGGCGTCAGCCCTCCTGCCCCTGGGCTTCCCCGGCTGCGCTCCCGCAGAGCCCCACGCCGCGCCCTGGGGGAGCCGGCAGAGCCGGAGCGGCCTCGGGCGCCTTGGCTGGGACTGGCAGAGCCCGCTCGGAGGCTCCTGCCCCGCAGTCTGACCTGGGGGCTGCGCCCCCTCGGGCCGCCCGTGGCCTCGCGCGTCTCCCATCCGCCATTCTAGATGCTGGCTTGCGCGCCTGCCGCCTCCCAGCGGCTCCTCGGGTGTCCCCGGCCTGTCCTGGGCCCCGGCGCCTGTCCTGTCGGCCTGGCCGTGGCTTCCGTGCTCGGGCGTGTCTGCCTCCCGCCGGGCACGCGGCCCCCCCACACAGGGCGCGCTCACGGTCTGTCTTGCCTCCCGCAGCCCCTCCCCCGGACAGACTTCCCCGCCATCGAAGGTAAAGAGGCCCCTGGGTGTGGGCGGCTGCGCGTCCTCTCCCCTCAGCTGTCAGGCCCGGCGGGCTGACGTGCGGTGCTGACAGAGGCCTGGGGCTCTGGCCTGGGTTTGCGCTCCGGCCACAAGCGCTGGTGCCGCTCCTCCGGCCCGCGTCCCTGGCCTGACTGGTTCAGTGAAGCAGCAGCTGCCATGAAGATGAGCGCTGCACTGCAGGCTGATGTGTGTTGAGATACAGTGTGTGTGTTTTAGAACATTTAGTTATTTATGCACACAAGAGCTGGGTGTAGTCTAGAGGTGCAGGGGTGAGAGGACTCCCCAGAGACAGAGTGGGGAGCAGAACAGGCGGATCCACTGAAATCCACTGCTGCGGGGAGCAGCGGGGAGACAGGAGGGGTCTGCTGCGCCCTGTGGGAAGCTCCCTGGCCAGGGATTGAACTCGTGCTGCAGTGGCTGCGACAGCTTCATAGTGCTGAGACTCAAGCCCTGCGCCCCCAGGGAGGCCCTATACAGTATGTTTTATTGGTGATTCAGAAATTGGGGACAGCATTGTGACTGGTGCAGTGAATTTCCAAAATAGGAAACAACTCTTAGTAAAGTTTTGAAACCACAAAGTACTCCTATCACTTGACTTAGTGAACGTTGCATTAAAAAAAAAAAATCAGTGTTTATTAAAACTGTAGCAGAGGCCTCCCTGGTGGCGCAGCGGTTGGGCTCTTTGCTGTGGAGCTATCAGCAGCGGCGACACGAGTTCGACGCCCGGCCGGGGAGAATCCCACATGGTGCGGCAGACCTCTCCTGCCTCGCCCACTGCTCCCCTCAGCAGTGTATTTCTGATCTGCCTGTTCTGCTCCCCACTCTGTCTCTGGTGAGCCCTCTCGCCGCCTCACGCCTCTGGCCTGTACCCCAGCTTGTATGCATAAATAAATAAATCTTTAAAAAAAAAACAAAAGTGTAGCAGAAACTGTTTTGTCTGCACATACCATGGCGCTAGAATCTTGCTCCAGTACCCGCAACAGGTTTTCTGCCTTGTGGGTATCAGGTGGGGCACGGAGGGCCCTGAGGGCATGGGGCGGTCTCCCTGGGAGACTCTGCCCTGCGCAAGTGGCCCCCGCCCGCCCCTCGGTGTCGCCCACTCGGGCATGGCGGCCGCGGAGCTGCAGCCTCTGGTTCCGGAAGCCTCCGGGCGAGAGCCGCACTCCCCGGCCCAGTCTGCTCGGCTGAGCTCAGTGCTTCGTGCGTCTGTGCAGTCCTCCCGGCAGGCGGGGCTGGTTCTTGTGGACTCGGGCTGAGGCCTGGCGGAGGCCAAGAGCCCGTCCACACCCCTGGCTGGCTGAAGTTCAGCTCTGTCACTACCCCCTCCCGGCCGCGGGGACGGCCTGGTTGCAGAGCTGGCAGAGGACGGAGCCTTTGCCCGGGGCGGCAGGGCGGCCCCCGACTCGGAGGAGTGGGAGCCTGGGGCGTTGCCGCCTGGGTCCCGGCCTGGTCCGCCCGGAGGCCGACTCCCTCAGGCCCGGCCGGGCCCCCACCGGCCACGGGGCAGGCCAGCCCCCGAGACCCTCACCCCGCGTCTCTGCTCTTTTCAGGGGTGCTCCTCCTGGGGGAGCCGGTCCGCTGGGAGACGAGCCTGCAGCTGATCATGGACGTGCTCCTCAGCAACGGGAGCCCTGGGACGGGGCAGGCCACAGCGCCTTACCCCCACCTCCCCGTCCTGGCCAGCAACATGGACCTCCTCTGGATGGCCGAGGCCAAGATGCCCAGGTGAGCTCGGGCCATCTGCTCTGGCTGCGCCCAGCGGGAGCTCAGGCCCTTCCTGGGCAGCCCTGGGCAGCCCTGCTCACGACCCTCTGGATGCTGACGGGGAAACCACACTGCCGTTTACTGAGCACACGAGAGAGCCTGAGTGGACCTTTAACACACACCCTGGCCTGGCATCGTGACGGAACCTGCTTTTCCTGACGAGCAGAGCCCAAACGGTGGCAGCTTCTGGGGCGTGTCGAGGCCCGTCAGCTGCTCCTTCCCACACTGCCCCGGAGCGCTGCTTCTTTCCCTGCTTTCCTGTTGCCTTTAAGACCTGGGGGCAGGGACAGTGGGGCTGTTCCGAGCAGAGAGCCGGTGGTGAGTGACCTCTCAAAGGCGCCTGGGCGTTGGCGGGCCCACACCCCTGCTCTGCAGCTTGGGCGTCGCCTGTCCTGTCCCGAGGCCACGCGCTGTCCAGGCAGTGCTTTTTCTGGCCTGGAGCTGCCTTCCTGAGGAGCGGCCGAGGGCTGCTGCCCGTTGGGCTGTGCTCACCGCCCAGTCTGTCCCTCGAGGCTCCCCTGTGCTGGCCGCAGCCTCCAGCCTGGCCGGCAGGGCGCGACAGGCCCCCCACCCCCCGCCCGCTGGTCCTGCCACACTCAGCCTCCCCAGCAGAGGTCCTGGGACTCGCCAGCGTGGCTCTAAAGTGTGTCTCTGCGGGGTAGGGTCAGGCGCTTCCTCGTAAGTCTTTCTTCCAGGAGTGGGGGTCCGCTGACAGTCGGCGAGGGAGTGTCTGCTTGTGGAGGCTGTGAACTGGACGGCAAGGGGCAAGCTTTAATTCATAAACCAGACTTGAGGTTAATTTTTCATTCAACAATTTAACATTGAGAAAAGCGAGTTCATCATGTGAGGCACACTGGAGTGTAACTTGTAATATTGTACAGCATCAGGGCTCGGTGTAGCAGCAAGGTGTGAGAACCAGAGCAAAAGTGTCAGGAACAAACCACACTTTCCCACGTGGGTGGACAGTGCCTCTGTGTGGGGCCCAGTGCCTCTGTGCCCTGCAGTCCTTAACTCTTCACTGCAGGGTCCAGAATGGCTGCCTGAGCGCCAGTCATCATATCAGCATCCCAGGCAGAAAAAGGAGCAGGGGCTCAGGGAAGCGCTCCTCCAGTTTTAAGGATGCTTCTGAGAGATTAGCCGCTACTCCTGATGCCTCTGGCTGGTGGTGACCTGGTCACGGCCCACCCCTGGCTGCACAGAGGCGCGGGGAGGCCTTTCCTCACCCCACGGCATGGCGCATGGCTGAGGATCGGCCCCAAGAGGGAGGAGAGAACAGTCGGCCGCCCCCCACAGATGCAGGCAGATCTTACAGGTCTGTGGGGTGCTGATTGCCGGGTCGCAGTCTCACCTCCGCCCCTGAGCAGGTCACAGAACCTTCCTGAGCCTTTCTGCCATCCTGGCTTCCTCGCTGTGACGTGCGGACAGGACAGCTGCCCCGGGGCTGTCAGGGAGCCCGTCTGACCTGGGCCTCTGGCGCCAGAACACGCCGCAAGTGTGTCAGAGACAAGCCGGCCCAGGCGCGGGTCACCTGTGTGAGCGCGTCGTCGCAGAGCAGGACGTCCCGCTGGCCCATCGCGTGCCCGGGCGCAGCGCCGGCGGGCTGAGCTGCCGCCCCTTCCCGCAGGTTCGGCCACGGCACCTTCCTGCTGTGCCTGGAGGCCATTTACCGCAAGGTGACGGGCAGGGAGCTGCAGTACGAAGGCCTGACGGGCAAGCCCAGCCTCCTCACCTACCAGTACGCCGAGGGCCTGATCCAGCAGCAGGCCGCCCGAAGGGGCTGGGCCGCCCCCATCCGGAAGCTCTACGCCGTGGGGTGAGCCCCGCCGTCTCCTCCGCGACGCCCCGTCCGCCCTGCCCCGCTTGTTCCCGGTGTCGGGTGCGCTCGGCCCGCAGTCCTCGGCGCGCTCCGCCTTCCCGCACTGAGCCGGGTCTCCTCTCCCCTCCGGCGCTGTCCCGCAGCGATAACCCCATGTCCGACGTCTACGGCGCCAACCTGTTCCACCAGCACCTGCAGTCGGCGAGGCGCTGGGGGCCCGGGGACCTGCAGGGGCGGCGGCCGCCGGCCGCGCAGAGCTGCTCCTCCATCCTGGTGTGCACCGGCGTGTACAGCCCCCAGCCCCCAGGGCCGGCGCGGCCCGCCCCGGGCGGCCAGGAGGCCCCGTTCCACGGCCACCGGGACTACGGCTTCAGCGCCGGGCTCATGCAGGCGGCGCACGTGGTGCGCGACGTGGACGAGGCGGTGCGGCTGGTCCTGCGCAGGGAGGGCTGGGCGCAGTAGGCGTGCGCGGGGCGGGGCCTGCTTCGCGTCGCCCAGGAGCCGGGCGCCCGCCGGGTTGTGCCCGCGCGCCGGGGAGCGCCCTCGGGATATCGGGGCCCAGTTCCGTCTGCCGCCCCCGCAGTCTGGCCTCAGGCCAGTCTCTACCTCTGTGCCTCAGTTTCCTCGTCCTTTCGTTGGGGCCCTGAAAAAGGGGAGGCGGTGTGGGGCCACGTGGAGATTTCTGCAAGGCCCCGGCTGCCCGAGGGGCCGCTGCTGCCGGCCGTGTAACCAGCACTCAGCTACTCCACGGCGTTTTAGCGCATCGCCCAGGGACTTCGGGCCTATTTTTTTAAACTAAAATGATCATAATAAAGAGTCATCGTGCTGTCTCTGCGCAGCTCTGTCTGGAATGTGCGAAGAGTCCTGTGGGGGAGGGAGGCAGAGGTGGGTGGCGTTTCACGCCCACGGGGAGGGCTGACGCCTGCCGCCCCGGCTGGACCGAGCGTGAGGACGGCTCTGCCCCGCTGCGGCGGCGGGTTTTGTCTGTGGCTTGTCGAGGAGGCGCTTTCCCTGCGGTGGCTCGGGGACGTGTCCTGTTGCTCCCGGCCGTGCCCCCCGCCTGCCTCACGCGTCTCGGCATTTGCCCCCGCCCCGCCCTGTCCTTGCCACACTCCGGAGCCGGCCCCGCCGAGGCGCCCTCTGGACCACGTCCGGCTGACTGCGCGCCGCCTCCCCCGCAGCGGTGCTGATGTCTGAGGAACATTCGTTTGGCGACCTGCGACCGCCTGACGCTGTTTGGGTGCCCGGCCGGCACGGGGAGGGGGCCCGAGGGTGTCCCGGAGCGGGTGGAGCGCTTGGTGAGGGCGACGGCTGCAGCTCCGCGTGTCAGGGCCCGGCCAGCCAGCCCGCGCGTCCGCTTCCTCGCGTCCTGCCCCGCGGCGTCCTGCCCCGCGGCGTCCTGGGGCCTCGCCTGCACTGCCCGCCGGTGCTTCTCGCCGGCCGTGCTGGCCTTGCGCCCACCGCCCGCCTCGCCTGACCCCTGCCCGCCCGGCCTGCCCCTGCCCTGTCCGTGACGGAGGGGCCAGGGCACGTAGCCTGCAGGAGCCCCAGAGCAGCGCCCGCGCCCTCCGCGGGGTCTCCGGGCCCTCGCTCCCCGTGGCCTCCGTCTGCCTCTTGTTCCGTCACCACGAAAGTGCCGCCGCTCGGTGGGACTCCGGGGCCTTCCCCGCAGACGGTTTTTTCTCCCTTGGCAAAGATGGTGGAGTAGAGAGTGAGGGTCTTCGCCCAGAGCTGGACTCGCCAGCCCTGCCCTGCCGGCCCTGCGGCCTCGGGGCGCCGGCCTCACTCCTTCCGCCCGTCTGTTCCTGGCCTCGGCGCTGCGTGTCGCGGCAGAGAGTCTCCTGTTCGTGCTGCGGCCTTCGGGCTTCGTTCCGCTGCTGCTGGCGGCGTCGGCTGCGCGGGGGCCACCCGAGCCTCGCAGGGAGCGCGGCGGCTGGGTTCCAGCCTGCAGAAGCAGCTCGCGGGGCCCGCGGGGCAGCCCCTCAGGCTCCCACCCACGCGCGGGGAGGGAGGAAGGAGGAAGGGCGGACAAAGCAAGTGGGGCTGGCCCCCCAGGCCCCCCCGGCTCCCGCTGGCCTCGCAGTGCTGTGCAGCGGGTCCAGGCCCGGGAGCAGCGGCGGGGTCGGCCCGGGCCGCGCAGCTTGGAGGGAGGCCGGCGGCGGGCGTGGCCGGCGTCTCCGCGCTGTGCGGGTCCCAGGCGGCCGCGGGCTGGCGGCTGTTCCCCCAGCGCTCCGGCCGAGCTCGGGCGTGTGGAACGCTTGCTCGTCACCTTTGCCAGCGCCTCCCACGGGCATTTGTTCCTGCGCGGGCTTCCCAGAGCCCCAGCGGGAATTCCCACCTGCCCGGTGAGAAGCGAGGGCACCCGCGCAGAGACCGCGGACTGATTCTTCCGCTTCAGGAGCTTCTACCCAGGACCCTCCGGTGCCGAGGCCTGATCAGGGCGCACACAGCCCCGCCCGCGCGGGTCACCTTGGAGCCAGCCCGGGGTGGGGCCTCGGGTCCTGGAGCAAGCGTCCCGCGTCTCCGCGCCCCCCTGCGGCCTGTGACCCCGTGTGCCTGCGACTGCCTCTGCCCTCTCCTCGGCCGGGCCGAGCCTGCGGGGAGGCGCGGTGAGTGCGCAGGTGACCGCGTGGCTCTGGGGAGCCGCTCACCGCAGCGGTGCGTCCCTGGCACAGACTGCAGTGACAGACGGCGGCGTGGGTCTGCCTCTGCTCCCCTTGGCCAGCCGGCGTGCCGGCTTGACCGTCTCTCCCCTCTCCGCCCGGCTCGGGCACCCTGAGGTGTGACGCAGGTGCAGGAGCCTCCGGCCGCTGACGGGCGGTGTCGCGGGCAGGGCCAGTCTTGCCCTTCCGGGACTTTGAGTAACCTGTGAAACCAAAACTCACAGCCAGCTGCTTCGTTGGCTCAGCCTCAGACCCCATAAAAAGTCACCCTCTGTGTCCCCGTGGAGCCAGATGAAGACAAAACAAAAAGTAACCCGGGAGGGAAGCAAGCCGGTCTCTAACTACACGGAGCCTGGGGCAAGCTGCTCCGCAGGTGTTTGCTCCCCAGGAGCCGTCTTGGGCCTGCGTCCGACCCTGGAGTTGAACCCAGGGCACTTCCTCGGGGTTCTCAGGGTTTCCCTCCGCAGCTGCTGGGGCCTCCTGAGGACACCCATCGGATTCCAGCAGAGCTCGAGTTGCCTTAGCAACCGGATGCTGCCTTGAGGGCGGAATCTAAAATATCTCAGCTGTAATGGTTGGTCGCTGCCCGGTGCGCCTGGTGCCGGCCTGGTGCCGGAGGCTGGGCCGCCTGTCTCTGCCTGGGGCCCCTGGCAGCTTCCTGGGGCTGGAGGTGGGAGGAGAGTCGGTGCCGGAGCTCCGCTGCAGGCAGCCTGCCCAGCTCCCGAGCCTGCTGCCTTCTCTTTGGGAGCCCCTCTCTTTGGGGTCTGGCTTGCAGCTCCCCCCCACTCTGCCTGGGCCTCTGCGGGCGCCTTCCAGAGCAGCCTCTGTATCCTGGGGCCTCTCCCTGGGGGGGGGACTCCCCGCTTTGCTTTTCCTAATTTCCTCCTTGGGCTCCATTTACTCACTCAGCAGAAGCCTGCTGAGGGCACGAAGCCGGGGTAAGAAATGAGCCTCCTCTGTCGCTGTCCCGACCTGGGCAGTGCAGACCTGAGGGTGCAGCATCTGCGGAGTTGGGGTGCCAGCTGCTCCGCCGCAGAGGCAGGGACACAGGCGCGGGATAAAGGCTCCAGAAACGCGTGCGCGGGGCACCGGGCAGTGCGGAGTGGCGGCTGCCCTTCCCGTACTCTGCGGGGGCTGGGCGGCCTCGCTTGGCCTCTGCCCTGGTGGTGGGCGGCGCCGGGCCCTTCCACTCCCGGTGCTGTCAACCTGCTGAGGGGGGGGGCGGCGGCGGGAGCAGGGGAGTCTGCAGCGCCCAGTGGGACGCTCCCGGGCCGGGGATTGAACTCGTGCTGCGGTGGCTCTGGACACTTCATAGGCCGCACTTAACCCGTTGCGCCCCCAGGGAGGCCCTTTCTTATATTTCTTTCTTCATATTTTCATTGCACTTAGTGTTATTTCTCTAACCTATTAGGAGATTTAACTAATTTTTTTGTCTTCCACTAAGTAACAAAGGTGTTTGAAGTTACAAATTTTCCTCTAAGTTGGCTTTGGCAGCACCCCACTCATTTTGACAGGTTGTGTTTTCTCAATTATTGAGTTCTAAATATTTTATAATTTTTGTATGAGTTTTTTGGAAGTTTTTTTTTTTTAAATTTCAAACTACGAGGGGTGGTTGGTTGTCTTTTTGTTACTGTGCATCTAATACAGCTCTGAGGTCAAGAAATGGGGCCTGTACGTGATCAGGTTCTGTCCATGGTGCAGCGTATTTGTAAAGGTACAGAGTTCTGTACTGAGCCATTAGAACAAACTTGTGAATAGTGGTTCAGCTTCTGTATATACATCTTTACCAGTGTTTTATCTGTTTGATCTATCAACTACTAAGACATGTGTCTCTGTCCCCCATTATAATTAGCCAGTGACTCACTAGAATAGGCATTTTTGCTTTATTTATTTTGAGGTAATGTTGTTAGGTCCATAAAAGTTCAGAATTATATTGTCTTTCTAGAACTTGGTCCTTTCATAACAACAAACACTTACAAAGCGCTGTGTGCAAACATCTTCTAAATCCTCTTAATACCCTCATACAACTCTGTGAAGTAGACACTATTATTGCCCCCATTTTACAGACCAGAAAACTAAGGTCAGAGAGGTGTGGTCACTCGCCCAAGGTCACCCAGCCCTGGGTGGTGGAGTGGGGACGTGAAGCTGGGTGGTCTCTCTGTGGTGTGTGCCAGACGTCTGCACGCCAACACTCGCTTCACTGCTCTGCGGTCTGTGCTGGCCTGCGGGTCGGAGGTCCTCCCGGACACCAGCCCTGTCCACTGCCCCCTGGCCAGGCAGGCTCCGGTCCGGTCTGCAGGCCAGCCCCTGTGGCCTGGGCTCCTGGGAAGTGCGCTGGGTATGTGCAGTGCAGCCACCGCACTGGCCCGCGCAGGTCTTCTCGCGGCCTTGGCTGCACCCAGACGCAGCGGCGTGTCTGCCGCCTCACGGGTCGCGGGGCAGAGCCCGTCGCCTGGACTGAGCCCGCCGTTTTCATTAGTTTCAACCCTCAGCCAGGAGTCTAGGCCAGGCTCCAGCTCACAGGCAGCGAAGGGGATGCCAAGACCTCCGCCCGGCTGGCCAGCCCTCTGCGTGTCACCCGGTGATGCTCTGCGTGTCACCCAGCTGGCCATTTCTCTGCGTGTCACCCGGCTGGCCAGCCCTCTGCGTGTCACCCGGCTGGCCATTTCTCTGCGTGTCACCCAGCGATGCTCCGCGGGCTCCGCCCTGGCTGGCCAGCAGCGGTCTTCCCGCCGCCTCCCACTAGCCTCGTGCGCTCGAAGTTGCCCACCGCCCCGGGCGAGGGGGCTGCTCCGTGTTTTTCTGCTATTAATATAGCTATGCCAGCTTTCTGTTCATTAATACTCGCTTGGGCTTTTATATAAGTGCATCAGAGATAGAGATGTATATATGTTTTCACCCTTCTGCTTTCATTCTTTCTTTGTTTCATGGATATTTATTATAAAAGCATATAGTTGAACATTTTTAAAATCCCAATCTGATATTTACTATGATTACTGATGTATCAGCTTTTTTTATGATTGCCTTCTGGCTTCGATTATTTCCAAAAAGAAGTCTGCTGTCGATCTACCTTTGATCTTTGTAAGTGATTTTCCTTTTGTTTCCTGTCTGGCTTCTCTTACAGCGGTTTCACCTCCAAGCCTCTAGGAGAGTGCTTATTTTTGTTCTTCCTTTCTAGGGTTCATTGTGACTCCTAAATCTGTAGATCAGCGAAGATCTTTCACTCATTTTGGAAAATTCTCAGCCAAAATTTCTTTATTGCTTTTCCATTTTTTACCCCCTTTCTGGAACTTCTATTCCATATACTTTGGATGCTTCCAGTTCAACTACTATTTAATTAATCTCTTTTATATACATTCCAATCTCTACCTTTTCTAGAATTCTTCTGAATTCTAGAGAATTTCTTCAGCTGTATTTTTAAATTTACTAATGCTTTTCAGTTGTGCCTATTTGATGTTTGATCCATCTATTAAACCTTTTCAATGACTATATATTTGAAATTTGAAATTCTTTTTTTAGCTTTCCTTTTATTTTTGGTATTAAGTGATTTTTTTCTAGTGTAACATTTAAGTCCTTTAATGATTTTTATACTATTTTTTTGAGTTATTTTATTAGTGGCTGCACTAGGATTTACTTTTTTCCCTAAAGATTTATTTATTCATGCATACAAGAGCTGGGGTGCAGGCCAGAGGTGTGGGGGTGGTGGTGAGAGGTTTCCCCAGAGACAGAGTGGGGAGCAGAACAGGCAGGTCCACTGAAATCCACTCCTGAGGGGAGCAGCTGGGAGACAGGAGAGGTCTGCTGCACCCTGTGGGAAGCTCCCTGGCCGGGGATCGAACTCGCGCTGCAGTGGCTTTGGACAGCTTCATAGGCTGAGACTGACCCCTGCGCCCCCAGGGAGGCCCTGCATCAGGACTTATAAATATACATTCCAGCTAATCAGAAGCTACTTCAAATTTATACCAACTTAATTTCAGTGAAATACAGAAACTTCTATATATTTTAATTCCCTTTTCCCCTTTTTAGTACTATTTTTGTATATTTATATATGTTACAAACCCTATAATTCATTGTTATAATTATGACTTTATATAATTTTGCCTACTTTAAAGGAACTGAGAGTAGAAGTAGATTTTCAGCATTTGTTACATTAACCTTGGTTACCATTTCTGTTTCTTTTCATGTCTTTCTGTGGAGTCGAGTTAGCCATCTGGTATCACATCCTTTTTTTAATACAGCTTTGCTCCCACCCACTTCCTTGGTGCTGTTATTGTCAAATATATTTCTATATGTTAGAGGCCCAATAACACAGTTGACTTTATGCAATTACTTCTTTGAAGACTTCATTTTTTTAGAGCAGTCTTAGATTCACAGAAAAATTGAGAGGAAGGCACAGAGATCTCCTACATGCCTCCTGCCCCCACAAATGCTGCGCTCCCCCCTTTACCAGCACCTCCCACCAGATCAGTGCACTTGTTACAGCTGATGGACCTGCACAGTCAGCCCATAGTCCACGGCTCATGCTTGGCTGCTCGCTGCATGGGTCTGCACAGATCGGTGATGAGGTGTGTTCACCATCATACTCCAAGTATTTTCATCACCCTAAAAATCCGTTATCCCAACACCCTCGCTCCTTCCTAACTCACTCTCCACAGTTATACCTTGTCTTTCTTTTTTTTTTTAAGATATATTTATTTATACATACAAGCTGGGGTGCAGGCCAGAGGTACGGGGGGGTGGGAGGGTGAGAGGACTTCCCAGAGACAGAGTGGGGAGCAGAACAGGCAGATCCCCTGAGACACACTGCTGAGGGGAGCAGCGGGGAGACAGGAGGGGTCTGCTGCGCCCTGTGGGAAGCTCCCTGGCCGGGGATTGAACTCGTGCACAGTGGCTACAGACATCTTCTTAGGCTGAGACTTAACCCCTGCGCCCCCAGGGAGGCCTTTGTGTTTTTATTCTTAGTTTATTTATTTTTAAAAAATATTTATTTATTATGCATACAAGCTGGGGTACAGGCCAGAGGCATGGGGTGGTGAGAGGGTTCCCCAGAGACAGAGCGGGGAGCAGAGCAGGTGAATCCTCTGAAACCCACTGCTGAGGGGGCAGCGGGGAGACAGGAGAGGTCTGCTGCGCCCTGTGGGAAGCTCCCTGGCCGGGGATCGAACTCGTGCTGCAGTGGCTGCGACAGCTCCATAGGCTGAGACTGACCCCTGCGCCCCCAGGGAGGCCCTATCCATTCACCTACTGAAGGACATATTTGTTGCCTCCAAGTGGTCAGTCATGAACAAAGCTGCTGTAAGTGCCGTGTGTGGGTTCGTGTGTGGATGCACGTCTGCAGCTCCCTTGGTACGGAGTGTGATTGCTGGATCGTGAGGCAGAGCACGTGAGGTCTGTGAATCCCAAGCACCATCTTGCGTCCCTGCCAGGGACCGACGCAGGTCCCGTCTCCACATCCTCACCAGCGTCTGGGGCCCCATGCCCTGGACACGGCCGTTCTGGAGTGTCCGGGGATGTCTTGCTGTGATGCTTTGGCGCGCACCTCCCGGGGGCGAGCCGCGTTGGTGCCCCCCTTACTCGCCGTGGCGGTCTCGGTGAGGTGCTGGTGAGGCCTGTGGCGCCTCCTGAGATTGAGCTGCTCTTCTTCTTATTGTTGAGTGTTAAAGTTCTTCGTGCAGTTTGGGTGATTGTCCTTTATCAGATGTGTCTTTCAAATATATTTTTAAAAAGATTTATTTATTTTTGCGTACAAGCTGGGGTACAGGCCAGAAGCGTGGGGCGGCGAGAGGGTTCCCCAGAGACAGAGCGGGGAGCAGAACAGGCGGATCAGAAACACACTGCCGAGGGGAGCAGTGGGGGACGCAGGAGAGGTCTCCGCGCCATGTGGAATTCTCCCTGGCCGGGCGTCGAACTCGCGTCGCAGCTGCCGACAGCTCCACAGCGCAGCGCTTAACCGCTGTGCCACCAGGGAGGCCCCTCTTTTAAATATTTTTTCCAGTCTGGGACTCGTCTTTTCGTTCTTCCCATAGTGGCTTTTGCAGAGCAGGAATGTTCCACTCTAACGAAGTCTGGCCTTCTTCCTTTGGTGCTGTGCTTACAGTCATTGCAAATCCAAGGTCATCTGGATTTCCTCCCATGCTGTCTTCTAGGAGTGTTCTCGTTTGTGCTTTACCTTTAGGTCTCAGGTCCACTTGGAGTTCGAATCTGTGAAGTGTGTAAGTCTGTGTCTAGACTCACTTTCTCATAGGTGGACATCTAGTGCAACAAATACATTTGTTGAAAAGATGCAGTTGCTTTTCCAATACATTGAAATAAAAGAGAAGAAAGATGCTTTTAGGCACTTGAAAGGGGCTAGTTAGATGGAGGAATTGAGTCCAAGTTTTAACTTCTCTCAGTTACTACCAACTGCTGTCGTGTCTCCACCGTGGCAGACAGGCGACTCCCTGCGAAGGGTGGCCCCTCCGCGGCCCTCTCAGCCCCGTTTATTTTACTGGCCATTCTGGCTCTTTGTGGTGACCCAGGGTTTTCTCTTACTCTAATTATGAATTTAAAAGGGCCTTAAATTTATCCAGTTTTTTTTATAAGTGGTGACTTTTTCTATTGTTTAGTTCACCATAGTCAGAATTAGAACATAGTCTCTGCTTCCATTTTTCCTCCCCTCCACTGTGAGTGATTGTGAGAAATGCAAGTGCGTGCGTGTTCCGTTTCTGGCTTCGCGTCCCCTGTCCCCAGAATGCCGCCTGTTTCTCCCCGGGCCTTTCACGCCCCTCCCCGCAGCCCAGCACTCCAGGACCTCCAAGGCCCGGCTGCGCCACACCTGGGCCTTTGCTGGCCTGCGCCCCGCCGGCCTGCTCTGCCGCCTCTGTCTCCTGGCGACTCCGGCGCGGCTTCCCGGCCGCGGACTCACTTCCGAGGGCGCCTCCTGGGGCCTCTTACGGGGCTGGCTCAACTGGGCTCAGCCCGTGAGCCGCCGTGTGTGTGTGTGTGTGTGTGTGTGTGTGTGTGTGTGTGTGTGTGTGTGTGTTTCCTCCTGTCTAGACTCCTGACGTGCCTCTTCTTAGCTCTCTGGAACCCCAGCCCTTGGGCCAGGCCCTGCCGTGGGAGACGGGGGCCAGGACTCCCCTTTAGTGGAGGGCGGCGGCTCCGGGCGACCTGGCTCCAGCCCACGGTCAGCGGCGCGGCTGGGCAGCGGCGGCTCTTCAGAGGCCTCAGAGCAGCGCCTGGTGAGCGGCCCTCTTAGGCTGTGCCGCCAGCCCGGCTCCCTGCGGCCCCTTTCATCTGAGGGCGGGGAGCGCCCCTCTGCCTTGCACGGGGAGCACCTGGGGCGCCCCACGCAGTGGGGTTCCCTTTGAGCCTGCTCTTCATTCTGCCGTGCAGGTGAAGGAGGCAGTGATGGGGGCGGGGTGGGGCGTCGGAGAGCCGGCCTCCTCAGGGTGCTCTCTGCTCCGGGGACATCTGGCCCTCCGTGCGCGGGCTGGGGCGGAGGCAGAGGCCCCAACAGGACAGCTCTCAGGCGAGTGCAGTTTGTTTGGAAACCTCCCGTTGCCCAGAGGCCTGTGAGCTGCTGCCGGCTGGGCTGGGCGGGGGCAGGGGGCCTGGCCAAGTCTCGGTTCAGCCCTGCTCTGCCCTCGACCGGCCGGGTGCCCTGTGTCTGCCTCCGGTCTCCGGCGGCGCGTGGAACATGGACGCAGCCCTCGGGCCTCGTGGGGTGACCGCGCTGCCTCTCTTCTGGATCTTGTGGGGTGTTCGCTCTTACAGGAGACAGTCTCTCCTGCCTCCCTGCTTCTCAGCCCCGTTACAGGGTTGCCACGCCCTTTCCAGTCTAACGCAGAGGCCGTGTGTGTGTGTGTGTGTGTGTGTGTGTGTGTGTGTGTGTACACAGAAGATGGGGAAACCCGTTGCAAAGAGAAGCCCCAATTCTCAGACCACTGACTTACTCTTTTGGTTACCCTCATTCTCATCATTCATTTGTGGTCTTTTTTTTTTTTTTTTAAGATTTATTTATTTATGCATACAAGCTGGGGTACAGGCTAGAGGCGTGGGGCGGCGAGAGGCTTCCCCAGAGACAGAGTGGGGAGCAGAACAGGCAGATGGACGGAAACACACTGCTGAGGGGAGCAGCAGGGAGGCAGGAGAGGTCTGCTGCGCCGTGTGGGAATCTCCCTGGCCGGGGTGTCAAACTCATGTTGTCGAACTCCTGTCGCCACTGCGGACAGCTCCACAGCGCAGTGCTTAACCGCTGAGCCACCAGGGAGGCCCTTTTTTGTGGTCTTTTTATTTGGGGTCTCAGGCTGGAAAGAAATTGAGTTAAAAAATCTTATACAGAGGGACCCCTGCTGGCCTAGGGGTGACTCTCAGTGCTGTCACCTGACAGAGTTCGATCCCCGGCCAGGGAGCTTCCCACAGGGCGCAGCAGACCTCTCCTGTCTCCCCGCTGCCCCCTCAGCAGTGGGTTTCAGTGGATCTGCCTGTTCTGCTCCCCACTCTGTCTCTGGTGGGTCCTCTCACCCCCACACCTCTGGCCTGCACCCCAGCTCCTGTATGCATAAATAAATAAATCTTAAAAAAAATGAACCCATGTTCAAAAGGTGGGTTTGGGGACGGGCCTGAACACCCAGCTGTTCGGTTCCAGTGTTGCCCCCCAGGGGCTGCCCCCAGGGGCTGCAAGGTCCCAGGGAGTCGGGCAGGCCCAGTGGCGGCAGCGTTAGTGGGGCTGAAGTCAGGGCGCGGTGGCCCGATAGTCCGGATGCTGACGGGCGCGCACATCCTGCCTTGCAGAAGTGGCGGAGTTTGTGTTCTTCATGAGCCTCGGGTCTTGCGCCCGGCTTGCTTCCTTCCCCTCTAAACCCCTGAAAGCCTAGCTGCTCGCCCGATATCCAGCCCCAGTCACAGCCCGAATCTGCAGGGAGCGCTGAGCTTGCGTTCACCATCCCTCTGCGCCCGGGGTGTTTGCAAGGGGCTGCACCTCTGAGCGGCCCTTTATTTTCTGCTTGGCTAGATGCGTCTTTCCACTATTTCTAGTTCCCATAAACAAAAAACCACCTGAGAATGCCAAGATCCCCGCTTGGCGGGGCCGCTGGACCATCCTCTCCCCGGCTCCCCATCTAGCTGCATCAGAGAACTGCTCCACCCACTAGAAACTGGGGGGCCTGCGGGTGGCCCCCTGGGCCCAGGGAAGGACACGTGAGTATGTGGAAATACAGCTGGAGCTGCTGTAGAAGGCGCTGGACCCTTTAACCAGGACGGCCTGACTCTTCCATCCAGTTCGCCCCCACTCTCCTCTCGGTGTTCCCCGATAGTGTCTCTGCTGTGAGGAGCGGCCCAGAGGGAAGGGCCGAGAGGGTGCGTGAGGCTAAAGCTGCCTGCGGGCAAGAGCAGAGACGGGGCGCAGGGCGCGAGCTCGTCCTGCAGGAGACCGAGGGCTGCCGAGGCTTCCAGGCTTCGGGGCTCACCGGTGGGACCCCGCCTTTTATCTAGGAATCCCAGCGGAGTCCGCCCTACCGCCCGCCTGCTCGTCGGCAGCGCCGCCTCCCCCACCACCCCCTCCCCGGGCCCCCGGCCAGCTCTCCGCGGCGTCCTCCGACCCCTCTCCCGGCGATCCGCGAGCCGGGCTTTCCGCTCCCCGGGTCTCCTCCTCTCCCCCTGAATCCAGTCCTGGTTTCCCCGCCGCCAGCCCAGCTCCGCTCCTCCGCCGGCTCCTCCGCCCCCTCCTGTCGCCCCCGCCGCGCCGCCGCCGCTAGCTCAGCCTCCCCCCGCGCGCTCGCAGCCGGCCGGGCTCGGGTCGCCGGGCCCGCCGCTCCAGTCCGGATCCGCGGCTGCGGCCGGGACGCGTCCCAGCTGCGGGGAGGCTGCGGCCGCGCGCGCCCCTGGCCGCCTCGCCGGCGGGGCTGGCGGGGAGGAGCGGCCGGGCAGCCTGGGCCCGCGGAGGACAATGCACCCGGCGCTCGGTCGCCCCCGCGCGCGCTCGTCCTCAGCCGGCCCCTTCCCGCCGCCCCCCGCCGCCGCCCGGCTGCAGCCGCTCTTCCTGCGGGGGGGCCCCGCCCGCGGCCGCGGGGGCTCGGGCGGCAGCAGCAGCAGCAGCAGCGCCAGCCGGGGGGGCGGGGGCGGCGGCTCCCCCAGCAGCAGCACCGGCGCCGAGCGCGAGGACGAGGACGAGAGCGCCAGCGCCAGCAAGCCGCTGGTGCCCGCCGCCGCGCCCCCGGGGCCCCCGGCTGCGGGGGGCGCCCCGGCCAGCGGCCCCGCGCCGGCCTTCTCCTCCTCGGCGGCCACCTCGCCCGGCACCTCCACGCCCACCTCCTGCAGCATGACGGCCGTGGACTTCGGCGCGGGCGCCGCGGCGGGCGCCGTCGGGGGCCCCGGGGGCCGCTCGGCGGGGAGCGCGGGCGGCGCGGGCTCGGGCGGCGGCTCTCCCTGCTGTTCCTGCTGCTGCTGCTGCCGCCCGGCCCGGCCCGGCCGCAGGGGCCGGCGCGGCGGCTGCGCGTCCAGCCCGGGGTGCCGCTGGGGCTACCAGGCGCTGTCCGTGGTGCTGCTGCTGGCGCAGGGCGGGCTGCTAGACCTGTACCTCATCGCCGTCACCGACCTGTACTGGTGCTCCTGGATCGCCACCGACCTGGTGGTGGTGGTGGGCTGGGCCATCTTCTTCGCCAAGAACAGCCGGGGCCGTCGGGGCGGCGCGGCGGGCGGCGCGCACAACCTCCACCAGCACCACCACCACGCCGCGCCGCCGCTGCACCTGCCGGCCGCCTCGGCCGCTCCGGCGGGGGCCAAGGCGCGCGGCGGCCGCGGGGGCGCAGGCGGCGCGGGGGGCGGCGCGGGGACTGCCGGGGCGGCCGGCGAGTTCGCCTTCGCCTACCTCGCCTGGCTCATCTACTCCATCGCCTTCACGCCCAAGGTGGCACTCATCCTGGGCACGTCCATCCTGGACCTCATCGAGCTGCGCGCGCCCTTCGGCACCACGGGCTTCAGGCTCACCATGGCGCTGTCGGTGCCGCTGCTCTACAGCCTGGTGCGGGCCATCAGCGAGGCGGGCGCGCCCCCGGGCTCGGCGGGGCCGCTGCTGCTGCAGCCCCAGCAGCACCGCGCGGCCGGCTGCTTCCTGGGCACGTGTCTGGACCTGCTGGACAGCTTCACGCTGGTGGAGCTGATGCTGGAGGGCCGCGCGCCGCTCCCGGCGCACCTGCGCTACCTGCTCATCGCGGTCTACTTCCTCGCCCTCGCGTCTCCGGTGCTCTGGCTCTACGAGCTCAACGTCGCGGCCGCCTCCTCCTGGGGCCGCGCCTCGGGGCCGGGCAGCTGCAGCCGCCTGCTGCGCCTGCTGGGCGGCTGCCTGGTGGACGTGCCCCTGCTGGCGCTCCGCTGCCTCCTGGTGGTCAGCTACCAGCAGCCCCTGTCCATCTTCATGCTCAAGAACCTCTTCTTCCTGGGCTGCCGGGGCCTGGAAGCCCTGGAGGGCTGCTGGGACCAGCAGGGGCGCCGGGCCTCCCCCGGCCGGGCCCGCGGGGGCTACGCCGCGCCGCCCTCTGCACCCCCGCCTCCGCCTCCGGGGGGCTCCCAGCTGGGCCACTGCATTGCGGAGAGCGAGGGGGGCGCCCACGGCTACGTCAACACTCTGGCGGTCGCCTCCCAGAACTGAGGAGCCAGGAGGCCCCTGGGCCCTGCCCTCTGCCCTCTCGCCCCATGTGACCTGGCTGTTTGGGAGTGAAGCGTCTGCAGGGCCGGAGCCAGCGTGTCCTGCGCTGCTCGGATCAGGACTGAGGAGGAGACCAGCAGTCTGGTGGGGCGGAACGGCCCCTGGCCTGCCCTTCTCCCCGGCCTGCCCTGGACCGGCCCCAGGCCGCGCTGCCTCTGCTTCCGGATCCCGCCTCCACCCTAAATCCAACCCGTTGTGGGAGATCACGGGGAAAGGGGTGCTCAGGAGGGGCTCTGGGCCAGCCCCTGCTCAGACATGCAGCTTCTTTGGGGCCTTGAAACCGACCCAGAACCCCCCCATGTGTTTGTGGGATTCTCCAGATGGAAGCTGCAAGGCCCGTGTCTGTGCGTGCGTGTGCGTGCGTGTGCGCGCGTGTACTCTTGCTCTCGTGTCCACCAGGTCTGGGGAGGCCCTGCCCCCTGCCCCGCCACACACAGCGCTGCTCCCCTCGAAGAGCTGGGCCCCTGGGTGCCGCCCAGCCGGGCTCCCTGGAGAGAAGCTGCCCAGGGCCCTTCTCCTTCCCGCTCCACTCTTCTCAGCGGGGTGGGGGGGTCCATATTCTAAGGACCAAACCGCACCCTTTCTGGGGTGAGTGAGCGTTTCTACCTCCATGCATTCAACTTGTGTTGCATCGTGCACTGATGCTGCTTGCAAAAAATGAAGACAAAATACTCAGAAGTCGCTTCGGCGTGGCCGCAACCCAGCTGGGGTTCGGCGCTGCTCATACAGGGTTTGTGGAGTATCAGCCATCGCCCTGGCCCTCTGTCCCTCCTCTGCACCCAGAGCCCGCTTTCCTCCCGAGGTTCGCTGCTGGCTGGGGCGGGGCTTGTCTCAGAATGACAGCTTTTGGGGGGTTCCTGGAGTTGGGGCTCCCAAGGGCCCCGAGAGGGAAGAAGCCCAGTTCCCTACCCGTCTTGCCTCATGAGGGCAAGATTCGGACCAGCAGGGTGTGGACGTCTGCTCCGGCCAGGAGACTCGGGGAGGGGCGGCTGCCCCCCGGGCCTTGCCCCCTGCCCCGGGGCTTCTCCTGTCGAGATTCGGGCCAGGAGCCCTGCCAGCCATGTCTGCCGCCAGGCTGGGTGTGGCCGTCCCGCTCCGGCCTTTGAGGTGGGTCAGTGCTTTTAGGGGAGGCAGGGTGCCTGACAGTTGGGAGCAAGGCCAGGAAATACTCACTTTCCTTCACCCTGAAATAAGATGGGGTGAGGGCAAAATTGTAAGAATTTTTTTCTCCCTTTTCTCAAGCATGGGCTGTTCTGTGTGGTCCAGTAAGCCGTGGCCGCAGCTCCGGGCGTGCGGGGTTTAGCTCCGGGACTAGCTTTGAGTGACACTTCACTTTTACTTCGGGGCCCCAGTTTTTCTCTTGGGTCCCCTCTTTCCATAATTTCTTGGGGCTTGTTGACAGAGACACCAGAGGGGCTGATGGCTGGACCCGAGCTCTGTGCGCCCCGCTCGGGGTGGGGGCAATGGGGGAGATGTTAACTCGTTCGCCGTGCGCGTCCAGCCTCCTGCCCTGTAAGTCCCGCATTGGCTGATTGGGTTTCACGATTAATTGTTTTGTGTTTCCTTTTCTCCTTCCCCCACTGATTCGTCTTCTATCCATTTGAGCCCATGTGTTTGAAGTTCTGGGGTGCAGACTCCGGGTGGGGGCACCCGTGGCTCTCCTCTCTGCTCCCAAGTCCCCTTGCCAGCTTCGCTCTGTCTCTCCGCTACTTAATCTCAGACTTAATCTCAGAGACTCTGCAAGGACTTTGTGCCTGAGCCAGCACCTCCTGCCGGCCCGCCTCACCCTCTGCTGCGTGTGGCCGGCATCTCCCCGCCGCGTGACCGCGTGACCGAAACCCCCGAGCGAGTGCCGCGCTCTCTGGCGGCTGTCACCCCCTCGCTCCGTCCGACGGCGACCTGGTGATGCTGCAGACCCGGGCCAGCCTCCCGTCCAGCCCCTGCTCAGCCCGACGCCTCTTTCTGACACTCGGTGCAAGCCCTTTTTGCTCAGGGGTCAGTCCCTTCTCCTGGGGTGTTTTTCTTGAGTCTTTTGCTTACTTCCCTTGCCCCACTCACAAAGAGAAATGAGCCCCAACACGTCATTTTTCTGATTTTCTAGGCGCCTGTAGAGCAGGGGTCAGACCGGAGATGTCCCCAGCGTGCCCAGGTGCTGCTCTGTCCCTGAAGCTGACGTCAGCGGTCTGGCCCCAGAGAAGGGTCAGGCTGGAGTCCAAGCCGCAGCCAGCGCGCCTCGCCTCCACCGTAACTCTGGCCCCGCGTTTGCTTTAAGCGGGGCCTGGCCTGGCGCTCCAGACCGTGGCCCTGGTGCTGAGCTGTGGGCGCGGGAAGAGAGCTGGCTGCCGCGAGGCTGGAGGAGGGCGAGTGGCACCGTGCTAGCATTTATCACGTTTTTTTTCCTCCTTCTCTTTTTAAAAATAAAACCAGACTCTGTTCTGAAAATAAAAAACTTGAGACTTGTGACAAGCTTCCTGTGTGGTTTGTTAAAATTGTTCCCGTCCTGGTTTCCTTGCTAGATTTTTAAATGTCATGGTGACATTTGTCATCATTTTGCAGGTTTGCGGGAACATTCCGGGCCCACCTTGGCACGTCCCTTCGAGGCCGGGGTCTGTGCAGGAGCGGGGTGGCGTGGGCCTGGCGGGGGCCCAGCAGCTCTGTCAGTGCAGAGCCAACCCGGTGGGCGTCAGCCTGAGTGGTGACGCCCCTGCTCCTGGGCTCCCCTCTTCCTTTCTGAGAAAAGTTACTAAAGGGAGACAGGACCGATCAGCTTTTACTGCTCTGTGCAACCTGTGACTCACCTCAGAAGCCTGATTCTTCAGTGTGAATGAGAAGAAAACAAAGCCATGTTTTTGTTAGTTTTTAAACTAGAACAAGGGCTTCCCTGGTGGCGCAGCGGTTAAGCGCTGCGCTGTGGAGCTGTCGGCAGCGGTGACGCGAGTTCAACGTCCGGCCGGGGAGAATCCCACATGGCGCAGCAGACCTCTCCTGCCTCCCCGCTGCTCCCCTCAGCAGTGTGTTTCTGATCTGCCTGTTCTGCTCCCCACTCTGTCTCTGGTGAACCCTCTCGCCGCCCTGTGCCTCTGGCCTGTACCCCAGCTTCTATGCATAAATAAATAATTCTTAAAAAAAAATAAAACTAGAACATTAGGCCTGCACTAAGATGAAGTTACAGTTTTTGTTTTCAGCAGAGCTATGCAGCAGCAGGCGAACTCTCCGCCAGCCCCGGGAGGGCTCTGGCCAATAAGAAGACCGCACACCAGATGGCCCAGCATTCCACTCCTAGGAATCTAGCAAAGGGCACCAAAACGTTAATTCGAAAGGAAACCTGCCCTCCTGTGTTTATTACAGCACTACTTACAATAGCTAAGATCTGGAAACAACCCAAATGCCCAAACATAGATGACTGTGTTACAGGGCAGGGAGAGGGACACCCCAGGAACCCCCAAACCTGCCCTCTCAAAATAGGATCTGCCATCCGCCACATCAATACAACACGTACAAGACCTGAAGTGGAAACAGACTTTAATACAATTAGAAAGACAGAGAATATAGTCCCTAAGCCAAGCACCCAAGGTTACCCAACCCCTCGTGGGTGAAAGTCCCCCCAGATGGGATTGGCCCAAAGCAAGGCCCAAAAGCTGCCGCAAGTCTAAAACAGCTTTCAGCCCCTGCCGAAAAGGGTCAGAAACTGCCAGATAATTCTGGGAGTTAAAGAGCAAAATCAAAACTAATATCAATGTTGCTGTAGTCACCTCCCCATGGGTCTCTCACCCACATCTTTTTCAATCAGTCCAGGCCAGTGCAGCTTCTTTATATGTCTCTCTGCTCCTTGTGCCTCTTCTGGCTCCATCCTGCTTCCTTCTTTCTTCTATCTTCTGTCTCTTCTCTGTGTCTTGTTTCTTCTTTTCCAGCTTTTTATCTCCTGCTCAGCTCCCCCCTCCTTGGGTAGGGCAGGGAACCTGGAACACACCCTTTTTCCTAGGGACCACCCTATTACAAGTGGACGAAGAAGATGTGTCTATAGCCACAATGGAATACTATGCAGGCATCAAAAAGACAAACTCATGCCAGTTACAGCATCACGGATGGAGCTAGAAGGGGTGATGCTCAGTGAAATAAGCCAGAAGGCAAAAGAAGAATATCAAATGGTTTCACTTGTAGGAGGAATATAGGGAAACCGAACAAAGGGCCAGAAAAAAAGACAAAACCAGCAGGCAAATTATAGATAGGAGACATACAGCAGGAGAGGGAGAGGCAGGGGGTCAAAACAGGGGAGACTATGGTGATGGTTCACAGGGTATGGGGTGGTGGGAGATTTATGGAGATTACGATATCGAGAAATCAAATATTGCACAAAAATAATGCTGGAAGAAAAAGAAAGACAATTACACAACAGTTTCCTGCACAGGGTCAGAGAGGAAAATCCAAGCTGGGTGCTGGGCCCAACCTGGGTCCTCACCTGACCTCTGGGGATGTTTTCATCGCTCAGAACGCAGGAGCAGTGTCCTGTGTCTCGCTGGGCCGTGGTGGGAATGAAATGAGCTGACGCCTGCAGAGACGGCCTTGTCCTCAGACACTGAAGTCACAGCAGGACCAGATTTACACGTCAAATAATTAAACAAGGAAGACCATGTCTTCATTGTTGCCTAAATCTAGAGGTAAACTAAGATGATTAATTTGAATAAGCATGCTATAAATATTTATGTGTGTCTCCTCGCTCTCAGCAGTTTGGGCTGGTTGCGCACAGCGGAAGGTGCGTAGGCCAAGGTGAAGGGGGGAGGGCGCGCTATGCAGAGGCCAACGGGCCCACATCCAGCCTCGCCTGAGGCTGCACCTGGCCCTGCAGTTCTGGCCCCGGGGACGAGCAGGGGATTATCCTAGAGGAGTGGGTGAGGCCGCGAGGCCCTTAGTGCGGTTGGCTCATTTCATTATATCCCCTCCAAGGCAGAAGGGTGGAGGGGACTCCAGAAGGTGGAGTCAGTGTTGAAGGCCACACTCAAAGACAGAGGCAGCTCAGGTGTGAGCCCAGGCCTGTCTGCTCCCAAATCCTCACAGCCCCAGGCAGGCTTCACTTGGGAGCAGGCAGCTGGCTTCACTTCTCCATGAAAGCTGGGCGACGCTGGTTGACAAGCTGGGGCCGATTTTCTTTCTTTCTTTTTTTAATCTTTTTTTTTTTTTTAAAGATTTATTTATTCATACATACAAGCTGGGGTACAGGCCAGAGGCATGGGGCGGCGAGAGGGTTCACCAGAGACAGAGTGGGGAGCAGAACAGGCAGATCAGAAA
>PVIJ01016898.1:0-31242 GCA_004024925.1 Scalopus aquaticus | reverse complement strand
CCGCGGTCTGGCAGCGGTGGGGGGTGGGCGCTCGCGTGGCAGCCCCGCGGGCCGCGTCCGGCGAAGTGAACCCCCGACCCCCACTGGCCCCCACAGCGGGCCCTGAGCGGGGCGGGCGTCCTCGCGGGGGACGGCGTGGCCTCCCGGCGGGTCCTCTTGTCAGACCCAACTGGTGCGCCCCGTTCTGAGCCTGGGCCCGGCGAGGCCCGCTGCTGTCTCGCCGCTGCCGCCAGCGGGGCCCGGGTCCGGCAGGAGCGGCCCCTCGGGCCGGCAGCTCGAGGCCGGCTCAGCTCCCTCGCCGCCCCCACCCGCCGAGCAGCGCCCGCGCCCGTTCGCGCGTGAGGCAGGTCCCGTTTTACGCGAAGGCGTGGGAGGGCGCGGAGCAGAGGCAGCTCCTCCGTGGGCGCCGCCGCCCCTGCCCCGCTGTCCCCCCGGCGCCCCCTGCCCCGCCAGGGGCGCCCAAACGCCAGGCCCGCCCCGAGGCCGCCGCGGCCCCCACACCCGCAGCCCTGGCGCTGCCCTTCGCAGAGGGCCTGTGGCCAGGGGCGCTCCCTGCAGAGGCCGGCCCCTCCCCCGCGCCGCCGAGCCGGTGAGAAGACTCCGGGGCGACGGCGCCCCCACACAGCGGCCGCTCTGCGCTGTCCCCACACCCTGCTCAGCGCCGGGCCGCGGCTCCCGCGGTGGGGACCCGCCCCGGGGGACGGCGCTGCCCGCCGTGGCTGCCCGGGCGGCGCACCTGGCCTGCAGGTTCTCGATCTCGATGCTCTTCTCGCGCTCCATCCTGCACAGCAGCTCCTTCTGCCGCCGCGTGCCCTCCAGGGCGGCCTCGCAGGCCCGCAGCTCCTGCTCCTTCAGCTGCTCCTCCAGCGCGTTGGCCCTGAGCGGCCGAGCGGTCAGCGCCGCACCTGCAGCCTCCGTCCACCCCGCCCCAGCGCAGGGCCGTGCCGAGGACGCCCGGGTCGCCGGCGGGGCCTGGCTGGCCGCCCCAAGGCCAGCGGCCAAGGGAACCCCGCTGGGGCTGGAGGAGCCGGGAGCCGGGACTCTGCGCCCACACGTGGGCGCCGCCCATCAGGTTAGAGACCGGCCAGCCCTGCCCAGACGGGGACGAGTGCCCTGGGTAGGCGGTGTCTCCTCTGGGCCAGGGGGCCAGAGAGCGGCCTCCCCGTGACACGTCCCCACCCTCACGTCCAGAGGGCCCTCGGCCCTGGACCAGCCAGAGCCGGGGCAGCCGAGGCTGAGCCGGCGGCCAGGGGCCACTGTGCAAGACGGGAGTCCAAGAGAGGGGCTCTTCCGCAGATGCGGCTGCTGCGGGCCCCGCCCAGCCCCCGGCCAGAGCACACTGATGAGGCGAGGGCCTGGGCTGGGGGGCTGCAGTCGGGGCCGGGCCTTGGGGGCCGGGCCTTGGGGGCTGGTGGGGGAAGGGGCTGGGGTGGCGCTCACCTGTGCACCAGCTGCAGGTTCTCCTGCCGCAGCCGGCTGTGCTGCTCGCCGCTGGCCACCGTGTCCTTCTCCAGCTCCGACACCCGCTTCTCCAGGAAGACCACCTGCGCGTGCGGGCTGGTGAGACGGGCGGGGCTGCCCGAGAAGCCCAGGCCCGAGCAGAGCCTCGAGGGCGCCCGGGCGGCCAGCAGGCAGGCCCGGCCCCGGGGAGCCTCGCTGGGGGACGGACCCCGCGACGGCGGCAGTGCCTCGGCAGGAGCCCAGGGGAGGCTGTGGGCGCCGTCCCTCACGCTGTCTGTGCCCTGGGCCGGGCAGCACCCCGCCCCAGGCTGCCCTCCCCGCCTCAGGGGCCTGCCTTGTCGGCGATATCCTCCTCCACGCCCTCCATGGCGTCCAGGGCAGGGTCCTGCAGGGCCTCCCCGGCCAGCGTCCCAGACTGCAGCAGGTGCCTGCCGAGGACAGACAGCAGCCTGGTCCAGAGCGGGACCCGCGGCAGAGCGAGGGGCGCCAGGCCGCCCCACACAAGCATGACCCGCTGGCACCTCCCCGGGGCAGCCGCTGCTCTTTGGAGCCTGGACTCGGCCACCTCCTGCCCCAGCAGGCGCGGCCCTTTGCACTCAGGCAATAAAACGCCCGGGCACGCCTCACCACGCAGCCGCACACCCACGGAGCCGAGGCCAGGCTCAGACCGCGGCCAGCGCATGCGGGCAGCAGCAGCAGGTGCGGTCTCCTCCCCGCGGTGCCCCGCCCGCCGCGCCCAAGGGGGCTGCCGCCAGGACTCGCGCTGGCCCCCAAGCCCCGCGGTGCATGCCCGAGGGCGGGGCTGCCCCCGCAGCGCAGACACCTCTCCCACACCAGAGCTGCGAGTGCAAAGACCGGCATCCCGCCGAGGCGCGGCGCCCACTGCTCGGCGGACGGGGCTCTGCAGGTCTCGGCCGGCCTCTCCGGGCAGGGTGGACGGCGTCCGCGCCCGTCCTGCTTCTGACGCGCGCCTTGACCCCGAGCGGGAGCTCCTGGGACCGGAAGATGCCCACCCAACCCCAGAGACCGGCGAGGAAGGGCCAGGCCTGCTCCCACCGCAGGCTCCACGCTGAGCTGATGGAGGCGCCCCTGGACGGTCCAGCGCCGGGGGTGGGGGGGGCGCGGCGGCGGAGCCGCAGGGCGGAGCCTGACCCGGCTGACACACGCCCGTCCGCGCACAGCCGGGAGCAGCGGCTCTAGTTCGGGGCGGGAGGACCGAGCAACAGGGCGCCAGGTGGAAAGGCGCAGCTTCTGCAGCCCCACCAACCCGTGATCAGGCGAGAATGTACTTATCGAAGGAGCAGCTGGGCACCTGGACCCAACCATGGGGTCTTAGGCAATGGAGAGGTTATGTCTGCAGGCATATCTTAAGGAAGTTATAGGTCTAACTTAGAAAATATTTGTGAGTTAAAGTAGTTTCGGGAAGAGATGTCGCCTCCTGGCTCCCTAAGGACCTCTTCCTTGAAGGTCCTAGCACCGTGCTGCGCCTCAGGCAACTCGGGCGGGCCAGGGCGCGTCACCGCGGGGCGCGGCTGGGGACACTCATCCCGCGCCTCCGCGCAGAACCGCGGACGGCGCCAGGGGTGCGGGGCGTCCAGCCCCGAGCCCTCCATGAGAAAGCCCCAGCGGCGACGACGCGAGGCCTCAGGAGCCCGGGGTCTGGCAGCTCTTCCCAAAGAACTACGGGAGACGCGCACACGGCGGCGGCAGAGCGGCAGGCCCAAGACCAACACGCGCGGCGTGGCCCGGCCTGGCCGCGGCGCGGAGCCTGCGGGAGCCCGGACGTTGCCTGTCTCAGAAAGGACGGGCGCCACGGCGAGGACGCAGCCCGAGCAAGGGGCCGCCCGCAGGAAGCCGGGGACGGGCGGGCGCGGCCATCGCCAGGTCCTGGACCCGCCTGCAGGCCCTTCGGCAGCAGGGTGGGTGAAGGAACCGAAGGGTCCGCGCCCGGTGGACTATTACTCAGCTGTGAAAAGAGTGAAACGCGGCACCAAAGCGAGCACCAGGCGACCCTGTTAAGTGAAACCGAGCTGTGGGCGGTGTGGGAGGCCCCAGTCCTCCGTGGACTAGGAAAAACCAAACGCGCAGGCGCCGGAAGCAGAGCCTGAGCCGCGCCGGGGAAAGGCGGGCGGGGCGGGGCAGGGGGGCGCCGCATGCGCACAGACCCGGGAGCGGGAGCGAACCTGCAGCCCCTACAGTTAGAAGGAAAAAACCCACTGAGACAGCCAGCAGCGGAGGCGGGCCGGAGGGGGGCGGTGCGCCTCCTTGGTGAGGCAATGGCGGTGGCTGCGCCCGGCGCGGATCCCAGTGCAGTCCACGGACCTCACTCCGCCTCTTTCCAAATATTCTCGGCCCCGCCCCCACGAGTAACTCGGTGTTTTAAGACACCACCCGGCCTGCTCACCTCGCCACCTTCTTGCTGGACAGGCGCTTGGTCGGGCTGTGCGGAGCAAAGCAAACAGGAAGGGGTTAGGGCCGGGCGGAGAGGCCAGGAAGGGGGCGCGCGCTCCCTGCCCCGCACACCCCGCGCTGCAGCTCGAGCACCCAGAGGCAGCTCAGCCAGGCCCCGCGCCGCCCCCAAGGCCCTCCAGTGGCTGTGCGCTCGGCAGCGGCCTGGGTAAGGCGCCGGCCGGCTGGGCAGCTGGTCTGCAACGGCAGGAGGCGGCCGCCCTCTGCCGACGCTGAAGTCCAAGTGTCCAGCCCCACCGGCAGAGCAGGCGCCGTACCTGTTCATCTCGAGGTCGTTCAGGCGGGCGGAGAGGTCCTCCAGGCGGGTGATCTGTCTGTGGCACTGGCTGCAGTAAAACTCGAAAGCCTCATCCGTGAGAATGCTGTGTAGCTTGGCAGCCAGCGGGGCGGCGCTGGAGGACGAGAGGCGAGCGTCCGGGAGAGCGGGGGTCAGCTGGGGTCAGCTCGGCAGTCCGCGCCCCCGCCCCAGCCACGCCGCTGGGCCAGGAGGGCCGCAGACCCTGCTGGTGCAGACGCAGGTGCCGGCTGGGCGGGCCAGCCCCCGGCGGCCTCGGCTTGGCCGCCCAAGGCCTCGCTGAGCCTCAGCCCCGTGGGTCCCCACGGTCTGACTTCAGCCGGCCTCTTGGGAGGGGGCACCCGCTGCCAGGGTGGAGGCCGGAGGGCGGCAGGAAGTTACAGCCTGGCGCAGCCTCGCTGCGGCCTGGGGTCAGTCTCAGGCGGTCACCGCCTGCCCGGGGTCCACCCTGCCAGGGCGCTGACCACAAGGCCCAGCAGACCCCTCCTGTCTCCCGCTGCCCTTGCAGTGTGTCTCAGGGGATCGGCCTGCTCGGCCCCCACTGTCTGGGGGGTCCTCTCACCCCTTCCTCTGGCCGCGCCCCAGGTCTTCTACACAAAAAATAACCGTGAAAGGAAAAGGACGTTCCGGCGGGAAGCACAGGCCACAAGCACGTGGGCCTCGGCTGCGGGGCGGGCACTGCCCTCCCTCCCAGGGCCACACGGGGACAGAGGTGAGACCCTTCCGCCAGGCTGGGGGTCAGGCAGCCGCGGTGGGGTCCTGGGAGGCGCCCGGAGGTCGGGGATCGAAGCTGCCCCCGCCAGGCGGGGCAGGCCTACCCTGGGGTGCGGGTCGCGGGGTCCCTGCCGGCCGGCACCCCGTTGCAGAGGGCTTCCGCGCACGGCTCCGCCTCGCCGCCCTCCCCGAAGTCCTCGAAGTGCTCCTCGCCGCCCACGGCCGGGCCCTGCAGGTGGGGTCTGCGGAGGAGGGGCGGGGCGCGGGCGCTGGGGGTGGGGCGCCGGGGGGCCCACTCCCCTGCCCTGGGGGCCAGCGCGCTCAGGGAGACCGGGGCGCCCTGGCTGGCCGAGTCCTCGCTCGGAGGCAGGAGGGCCCGGGGACCCCAGAATTGGCCTGCAGCTCCCCTAGAGTCCCCCACCGCTGCACAGGTCTGCCCTCGGGCTCCAGGCAGGCAGGGAGAGGCGGGGGACGCCGGGAGCTGGGAGTGCCCAGCAGCGGGCAGCGTGTCCGTGCCGGACGCCGCATGCCGCAAAGGGACCCCTGGCTCAAGGCGGCGGCGCCTGCAGGTCCCCTCCACAGGGAGACGTCCCCTCCCGCGGCCCACACCGCGCGGGCGGCGCCCGACGCCGGGCGGCACAGACCTGCCCGGGAGCAGCAGCAGGGCGCCCTGGCCCAGCTCCTCCGCGGTGTCCAGGCCCTCGGAGGCCCCGGCCGAGCCCCCGGCGCTGTCGGCGTCGCCCTCGTGCTGCAGCTCGGGCTGCGCCAGGGCGCTGGTGTCCTCGTCCGTGAAGGTCTCGCACTCGCTGAAGGTGCCCTCGGAGCCCATGTAGGCGCTGTCCGTGACCTCGGTGGCCTGCGGAGCGCGGCGGCGGGAGTCAGCGGGCGGCGGGCGCGCGGCCCCCGAGCGTCCTTCAGAGACAAGCCACGCTGCCCCCAACCGCGCCAGGCCGCCGGCCAGGGCCAGCCCCGCGCGGCCGGTCACGCTGGGCGCCAGGATGCTCCCCGCGGCCACTGCGGCTCCCGCACCCGCTCGGCCAGCAGCCGCCAGGAGCACGCAGGCTGTGTCCGGCCCCGACGACGACGCAGCTGCCTCACCTGCGGCCGGCCTTCGCCCAGCGCGGGCGGCCAGCCCCAGGGAGCCGCCTGGGAGGCCCAGGCCCGGCCCGAGTCCAGGAGCGGCTGCCGGGCCTCCGTGGAGGCCGCTGGGAGGAACGCTGGTCCTGGGTGAGGCAGGCCCAGGGCCGCCCGGTCCTCCGCCTCGGCGGGGCCACGCTGGCCTCACGGCCAGGCCCTCGCTGACCAGCCCACCTGAGTTTTCCTGCGGGAGCAGGCCCTGCTGCCAGAGGGCAGCCCCGCAGAGCCCTGCCCAGGCAGCCCGGGCAACACGGACCACTGTCCACAGGGCGGAGAGGAGGGCGGCATGGCTGCCGGCCGCCCGCCAGGGCCCAGCGCTCCCCACCGCGCCTCTGGCCGCCCTCCTAAGGGTGCCCGTCCAGGTCCTGCGCTCTGAGGCTCCGCTGGACACGCGCACGCGCCCGCCCCCTCGGGGCTCCCGGCCCCCGCCGGCGCCTGCGCCATGGCCAGCGCCCGGGCCTCTCCTGGGGGACGTGCTGCCCACGCCAGCCCACGCGCCTCACCTCCGGGGCCAGCCCCGCTGTCCCCGTGCTCGGGCCGGGGCAGGCCGGGCCTTGGGAGATGGCCACTGCATCGTGCTGGCCGCACTTGGGACGTCCGTCTGGACGGGCCGCTGGCCCCTCAGCAGACATGCGAGGCCCGGCGTGCTGGCCGGCGGGGCTCCTGCAGAGCCGTGTGGCCCTGAAGCCGCACCCCCGCTTGGACATGCTCTGTTAAGCCCCGGCGCTGACCAGGGAGGAGGCGAAGTCCAGGGCGCATCCTTCAGGCTGCTCTCACGCAGGGACAGAGCGGCCTTTGTCTGCCCGGCGCTCCCACGCCCCCTGATAAGGGCGCACAGGACGGGCCGCGGGGGCGGTGGGGCTCGCTGTTCTCTGGCCGCCCCTCTCCCCGCCCGTGACGCCCACAGGCTCCTGGACCAGGCGCTCCCCCTGCCTGCTCCGCGGAGGCCGGCCCGCGGCCACGCTGCCAGCTGGAGTCACGGGCAGCCGGGGACGCCGGCCTCGCAGGTCAGGGTTAAGGCGCAGGCTCTGGGGTTGGGGGAGGGGTAGGCATTAAGGCTGAGAGCGGGGGTACTGTGCACACTCCAGGCTACTGGGCTGCAGCTGACCGGGGGCAGTGCCCAGCAGAGCACAGGACATCATCTGGGGCTCTCACCCGCCACACGAGCGCCAGAGACCTCGGGCTCAACGAACCACCACGGGGTTTATTTTTCAGGGAGGGGAGACAAAGAGCTCACTGTGGGCACAGACTGTCCATCAGAAGCACAAGCTGAGTGCCGGTCACCTGTCAACAGAGCTGGACCACACTGGCCAGTAGGGGTGGTCACCACTGGTCCCCAGAGGCGGTGTCAGAGACACCGTGAGCTCCGTGTGAGCTGCTGGGCAACACCAGCAGCAGCAGCTCTGAGACGCCAGGCCGGGCCCTGGGCTCCCTTCGGGGCAGAGACAGGACCAAGGCCCGTCCCTGCCAAGGTCTTTGGCTTCTCACCCCTCGTCAGAGGTCGGCTGACAGATGCGTCTTCAGGGACTGAAAGTGTCCCCAGACTGGGGCCTCCCCGGTGGCGCAGCGGTTGAGCGCTGCGCTGTGGAGCTGTCGGCAGCGGCAACGCAAGTTCGGCGCCCGGCCGGGGAGAACCCCACATGGCGCGGCAGACCCCTCCTGCCTCGCCCGCTGCTCCCCTCAGCAGTGCGTTTCTGATCTGCCTGTTCTGCTCCCCGCTCTGTCTCTGGTGAACCCTCTCGCCGCCCCACGCCTCTGGCCTGCACCCCAGCTGTATGTATAAATAAAAAACAAATCTTTAAAAAAAAATAATAATAAATCTTTAAAAAAAAAAAAAGAAAAGAAAGTGTCCCCAGAGCGCTCGCTGGGGCCCTGCCTTACATCCTCTCAGGGTGCCCCACCCACAAGTCTGACTGGACCGTTGTTTTCAGCCCGGTGGCTGAGTGGACCCTTTAACGCCAATCAGCTCGTCGCTCACACCTGATTGGCTCACTCCACAATCCTGGCACCGTGTGTAAAAGGGTGCTGGGGTCCTGGCAACCGGTCAGAGGGACCTGTGGTGGAGCCTCGGGTCAGAGGCCGCTTCTGCTGCAGCCCCGCGGCTGGGTGGCCGGTTCCCACGACCTCACCTGGGGACGCCAGGACCTCTCAGGCCAGGCTCCCGGGCCCGAGTCGACACCCCTGAACAGCGTCGGGGAGAATGAAGCAAAGGGCGTCTGACGGGGCGGTCGCCCGCTCTCCAACCACCTCCGTGGCCGGCTCCCAGCTCTGGAGGCTGCAGGCCTCCCAGCAGCTGCTGACCCAGCCCCCACCCGCCGCCCTAGGTCAGCGGCCTGGTGCCTGCTGAGCCCCGCAGACAGTCCCGGCCACACGGCACCCAGCGGGGCGCCAGGCCCACAGAGTGGACGCACTGAGCATAGGCCGACGGGGCCCAGGTGGACTCGCCCTTGGCCTCGGGGCTCAGGCCCACTGGCACCGGCACCGCTGTGGGTGGCCTGCGCCGCGCCTAGCGGCCCCACGGAGCCACAGCAAGGCCGGCTGCCCCTGGAGGCCACAGGGCAGGCGCACCCTCAGGCCAGGCCCACCCGTGCCCGGCACGCCTCGTGCAGTGCTGGCCATGGCCCGGTGCCGCTCACCTCATAGGTGATGAAGTCGTCGAACTCGTCAGGGCCGGCGGGGGCCTCCTCCTCCTCCCGCGCCGGGGCGACGCAGCACAGCTGGCCCTCAGGGTCTGCGGAGAGGCGCTGGCTCAGCCCGGCTTCGGGTGGAGGAGACCGGCTCCCCGAGGCCGTTGGGCGGGGGCAGAGGCAGCCAGGGAGCCCGGGCCAGGGCTCCACGGCGGCCCCTGCTCTCGCCACCTCCCAGGGTCCCTCCGCGGCGGGGCACGCGGCCCGGTCCTGCACCCCACCCCGACGGCGATGAGCGCAGCCCCGGCTCCCGCAGAGCCCTCACAGGACAGCCCAGGCCGCTGGGCGAGCCCCGATGCCCCAGCCTGTCCCTCCCGGGAGGGGTCGGCACCTGCGTCGGCGGGTGGGCCGGCCGGCCGGGTGGGGTGCGCGGGCACCTGCCTGGAGACGCAGCATCGGGACCGCGCCACTCCAACCCCGCGGGGCTGGGCCTCACCTGGGGGGTCGCCGGCAGGCGCCAGGCACGCCTTGCATCCCCACGAGGGGGCGCTCGAGGCAGAACCCCCTGCCCCCAGACCGGCCTGCACCCCACCCCGAAGGCCACCCCCCACCCGCGGCTCCACCCCCGTCCAGCCCCGCCCCCTTCAGCCTGGGAGCCCCTCCCCGCGTCGCCTCTCCGCACCCTCCCTCCCCAGAAACCCGAGCTCCCTCGCCCTAGACCTGGCCGTGTCCCAAGCCAGGCGGCGCCCACGCCCCGGCGTCCAGCCACGTGCGGGGTCCTGACAGGCCAGCTGTGCCCCCGGCGCCCCTCTGGGCCCAGACCTCTCCAGCCACGGCCGGTCAGGCTGCTCCGCCCGGCCTCAAGCCGCCTGCGCGTTCTCGGGTCCGCGGCAGGAGTGGACCATGACCCTGAGCCGCGAGACTGCAGGCGCGTCCCCCTGGCCAGCAGGCAGGTGCCCGGCCCCTGGGCCTCTGTGCTCATCCAGCCCCCCGAAGGCCTGTTTCGAGGATTCCAGGAGTCAGGGCTCTGCCTCAGTCTCACACAGGCTCAAGCCACTGGCCGCTGGAAGGGGAACCAGGCCCCCGCCTCGCAGCCTGCACCCCCACGTGGCCCCTGCCACGGTACTGGGCACCCGCCCCCCCACCTCCTGGCGTGCCCTGGCAGCTGCCCGCCCCACCTCCGACCATCCTGGGGCAGGGCCCGCTTTGGGGTCCAGGCCCTGGCGCCACCCGACGGCCTCCCAGAAGGGCCAGGGCCCCAAGCGCCGCCGCGCCTAGCCCCAGCCTCGCGTCCAGACCGCGAACGGGTCAGGGGTCAGGAGGGGCTGTCAGAGCTGCGAGGAGACCCCTGGACACGGGGCACAGGCGGCGCTTTGGGGCTGCCTGGCGTCTGGGCCAGCAGGCGGAGGCGCTGAGGTCAAGACGGGCAGACCCGAAGCTCCTGCACAGGAAGGAGCCGCCGCCGGAGGAGCCGCGGGCACAGCCGGGCACAGCCGGGCAGGGCCGGTAGGGGCCGGGCAGGGAGATGCAAGCCGAGCCCTGCTGGGCAGCTCTGCACGCCCGGGGAGGACTCCGGGGACGTGGGGAGGCTCGGGGAGGTTTGAGGGGCCCTGGAGCCCTGGGGGTGGCGCAGTGACCTGGGCCCCCAGACCGCCTGCAGGGCCGTGAGACGCCCCTGGCCAGGGAGCAAGCGCAGTGGCCAGCAGGCAAGGCCGCCCAGTTCCCCGAGGGCCGGCAGCTCCGGGAGCGCCCCACAGCTGCACCCCAGAATGTGTGCCCGGCCTTCGGGACACCGCAGCGAGCCACAGCCCACGGGGGGCTGCCCACGCCGCCGGCAGGGGACGCTCCAGGCCGGTCCTACTGCCCAGGCCGCGTCCCTCGAGGCTGTGCTGGCGGCCGGCCCGCACGGCCACTCTGAGGCTGTGGACGGCGGCGGGGTCCCCTCTTGCTCCACCAGGGGGCAGGGCTGGTCACGGGGACCCACGCAGCCCGGCCGAGGGGCGCTCACACACCCAGACGGGCCTGGCCCGCACGGCAGGGCACGAGCAGCAGAGGCCTGGGCCGCAGGGGTACGCCGCGGGCAGCCCTCGGTCTCCGGTGGCCGCTGTGCGGGGCAGGGCCACTGAGGAGGAGCGGGGGCAGGGGAGCCCGCAGCGCCGCCGACGCCCGTCCTGAGGAGCGTGCGCAGGGGCGAGGAGGTGCGGCTTGGCCGGAGCGCGGAGGGGCGGGGCCACGGGCGGCGCAGGACGGACCTCCATTCCTGATGGCCGAGACGCCCCGGGAGAAGTCTTCGAAGCTGATCACACCGAGCCCGCCGGGGTCCAGGAACCTCGTCAAGTCCTCCACCTGCAACGGCAGCGGCAGAGAGGGCATCACGTCACGCGGCCGGCGGTGGGCAGCGGCGGCCGGCCGGGACCCGAGGGCCGCCAGACGTCCTGGAGACCACACAGGCCGCGGCCGGCGGCGCTGCGGAGACACCGGCGCCTGAAGGAAGAAGGACGGCTCCAGCCCGTGCGGAAGGGCCCGCTCCGGACCCAGGAGGGGCAGAGCCGGGCGGGACCGCGGGCCTGTCCCCACCCTGGTGTCTGGAAGAGCCGCTGCTGCTGGTGTCGCCGACCTCCCACAGAGCGGGACACCGGCCATCCCTGCTGGCCACCGCTGTCCAGACTCCTGGTGACCACTGCATGTGGCCGCAGTGGGCTCTTTGTCCCTCTGCGTGTGGGCTAAGCCCGGGCGCTGGCCCCGAGCCCGGGGCCTCGTGCAGCTGCGGTGAGACCCACAGACCGCCCCGTCCTCTGCGGCCCTCCCGGCGTCCGGCCACGGCCACAGGCCCTGCTGGGCGGGTGTGCGGCTACAGCCCCGCCTTGGGGCTTCCTGGCGGCTCTTGTCTCGGTGCCCGGGCAGGCGGGCGTCCACCCGCTTCACTGCGTGAAAGGAGCCGAACCACGGCTCGGGGAGCTGCACCCGCTGCCCGGCAGTGGCCCAGCGAGGGGCTGCGCCGCGCATGGACGTCCAGCCCTGCCCTGGGACTGGGCACTCCCGTGTGGAGCCAGAGCCCGGCGCGCACTGGCCCGTCCACCCACGGCCGCGGTGGGCCCAGGCGACGCTCCTGCTCGTTTTTTCCAACGGCCCTGAGAAAAAGGTGATGCGGATCCCGACACACCGGAACCCGGGGGGCGTGTTTCCTTACACCCCAAAGACCTGGCCTCTGCAGCGGCTGGGACAGGCCGCAGCTGGCGGCGCTGCTCTGCTCTGCCCCGCCCCGCCCCCCACAAGCCGCCCGACGAGCACGCGCCGCGCGCCTCCCTGGGGCTCGGAGAACGGACGGCCAGTCCCAGCAGCGCCCGAGGGCCCGTCCAGGCTCGAGCAGGTTCCCGCGCCGGCGGCAGGAGACCCCCTCCCCATGGGATTCGAGGGCGCCCGGACCCCAGCGGGGTCGGGTCTGGAAGGGGTGGGCGCTGAGAGAGGAACTGCCCGGCCACAGCCCCCCGCCCCACCGCACAGGGCGCACACAGGCCGAGGAGGGGCGCGGGGGCGGGGCGCAGGGCCGGGGCTGCCCGCGGGCAGACGGTGACGCTTGAGCTGGGAACTTGGCCACGCGGCCCCTGGGAGGAACTCCCTGGACCGGGGTCCAGGGACCCCAGCCACACACGGGAGCGCTTCTCTCCGGCCCGTTCACATTCCTTTGGCTGCTGGGTCCTCCCAGCCGTGTCTGATCTCCGAGGCGCCAGGACGGCCTCTCTCGGCGACTGACTGGCACCAGGACACAGCCCAGGCAGCCCCAGGCCTGGCCTCCCGCAGGTGCCCGGCCCGGGCCTGGAAACTGCCGCCCTCCTGGCAGGGTCTCGGCGGGGTCTGCGACCGCAGCTTTGCCGGCGGCTGCCTGGACACGGACCTGGGCTCTGATCACGGCGGGAGCCTGGAAGGGGGTGACTGGAGCCGCCGCCCCCCACTCCCGGCCGCCCCGCGATTCTGAGCCCTCCCGGCACAGGTAAGCCTTGGGCCTCTCGCGCAAGAACACTCCTGACGCAGAAGCTTCCAGTTCGAGAGACCCGCGAGGGGGCGTCGCGCTGAGCACCCGCCTCAGCTGCCTGGGGGACCCCCGTCTTCTCAGGGCGTGCATCACTGGGGACCCCTCATTTTATTTTGCTAACTGGTTCCTTTCAGTACACGCACGCCTACGGGTGCGGCCCCGTCTGGGCCGCCAGCAGAGACGTCCCAGCACAGCAGGCTTGTCGGCCACCTGGACCCACACCACTCACCTCCCGGGCCTCAGAGACAAGCACGCGCTGCTTTTATATATGGAAAAGGTACTTTTAAAAATGCCAACAAGGGCCTCCCTGGGGGCGCGGGGGTGAGTCTCAGCCTGTGGAGCTGTCGCAGCCCCCGCAGCACGAGTCCGACCCGGCCAGGGAGCTTCCCCCAGGGCGCAGCAGACCCCTCTCCTCTCCCCACTGGCCCTCAGCGGTGTGCTTCAGGGGACCCGCCTGTTCTGCTCCCCACTCTGTCTCTGAGGAGTCCTCTCACCGCCCCCACCTCTGGCCTGCACCCCAGCTCTTGTCTGCACACACAACAAAACAAGCAGCGAAACCGCCTGTGTCCCAATCACGGAAAGGGACACGCCTGTCTGTGAGCAGCTCCCTGACACTAGCCCAGGGGCCTGCAGGCGCCCCCGCCCGCGCTGCGCCCGCCCGCACTCACTGTCCCGTGCGCGGCCAGGGCAGAGGCTGGGAAGGGCACTGGGGGCAGCCAGACGGCGCAGCCACCGTCCCGTGGGACCGGCTCTGCCCACCAGCGCCAACGTCAGTCCGGGAGACCCGGCAGCAGCAGCTCCTGCAGGTGCTGGAGGGACGGACAGGCCACCCCCGCGGGCCGCCACGCCTGACCGCGGCACTCGGAGAGCCCGGGCGGCCCGCGAGCTGTGAGCGCTGCGCGAGTGCGGCGGTAAAACAGGAGAATCTTCACGACTGATTCCTTCCAGATCCGTCAGTAGAGGCCAGCCGTTCCCGACACCTGGGAGGCGGCGTTCACAGGTGCTGCCTTTCCAGGGTCCTGCAGGCGCTGGGGTGCCGAGGGGCCTTCGAGGGGTCCCACCTCCCCAGGTGCCCGGCCACACCTGACCGAAAAGTTTGTTCCAAAAAGGTCAACCGGAAGCCCCACGGCCCGAAGCCCCCTTGCTCCTGACCCCTGCCCAGGCGGCCACCATCTCACACTGTGAGAGCAGCAGCGGGTGCTGTGCATTAAAAATCCAGAGGCTGCACCTAAATGATGCAGAGTGCCTTCTCCATCAGCCGATGCACAAGGGGCACTGCACACGCGCCTCGAGCGCCCCGGCGGCCCGGCCCAGCCTGGAGCCCAGAGCCCAGGGGACAGGCGGGCAGCGCCGAGCCTCAGATTGCTCCTGGCCACGCCCCTGCAGGCGCGGAGCTGAGACCGGGCGCAGCGAGTCTAGGTGCGGGTCCTCGTGTCCAGTTAAGACCTTCCACTTTGGGGGCCTCCCTGGTGGCGCAGCGGTTGCGCGCTGTGCTTTGGAGCTGTCGGCAGCTGCGATGCGAGTTCGACGCCCGGCAGGGGAGAATCCCACATGGCGCGGCAGACCTCTCCTGCCTCGCCCGCTGCTCCCCTCAGCAGTGTGTTTCTGATCTGCCTGTTCTGCTTCCCACTCTGTCTCTGGTGAACCCTCTCACTGCCCCACGCCTCTGGCCTGTACCCCCAGCTTGTATGCATAAATAAATAAATCTTTAAAAAAAAAAAAGACTTTCCACTTTGGGGCCTACCTGGGGGCACAGGGGTTGAGTCTCAGCCTATGGAGCTGTCGCAGCCACTGCAGCACGAGTTCGATTCCCGGTCAGGGAGTTGACCCACAGGGCGCAGCAGACCCCTCCCCTCTCCCCGCTGCCCCCTCAGCAGTTGTCTCAGTGGATCAGCCTGTCCTGCTCCCCACTCTGTCTCTGGGGAGTCCTCTTGCCCCCCACCTCTGGCCTGCACCCCAGCTTGTATGCACAAATAAGTAAATCTTTAACAAAATAAAAAAGTCTTTCTTCTCTGTAGGTTCAAAACTCCCAGCGGTCGGCGGGCTTTTCCGCCTTCCCTGAAACACCGTCCGGACCGGAAGCGCCCTCCCCACTGCTGCCCGTCACGTGTCCCAATGGGAAGAGCCCCGTCCACAGCGGCCAGCGGCTCCTGGAACAGGAGACCCCGCGGGTGGCCCCAGGGGAGCTGTGCTCCCGCCCAGGAGCCCAGCGCCCACCGCGCCCGCCCATCCACACAGAGTGGGCCTGCCTGGGAGCGTCCCCGCCCGAGCCTCGGGCGCCCCAAGCCTGACAGCCCCCCAGGAGGCAAGAGGGCGGACACCCCGTACGGCGTGATTCTGGGCAGCGCAGCCCCAGACACGCCCTTGCGTCTCCCCCAGCCGGCGCACAGACCCCTAGGCAGGGCAGGGCCGCTGCCCGACCCCTAGCTTCCAGCCTGTTCCCGGAGAAGGGTGTGGACACAGCCTGGTCGGGACCCCGGGGTCAGGACAAGGGGGGCCTCCGACCAGAGTGGTGAGGAGACCACTGGAAAGGCCCCTCCGGCCAGGCCAAGGAGCCGGCCCAGCCCCACCCAGCAGGACGCCCCGGCACTGGGCTCAAGGAGGCATGGCTCCCTCCCACGCCCCCCCAGAGGGCAGGGCGCACCTCACCGCAGCTCCCAGCACCTGAAGCCTGCCCAGCGGCGACTCGCGGGCCAGACCCCGATAAACGCCCCTGGGGGACACCGACTGCTAAGGCTACAGGTGCCCCGGGCTAGGGACAGCCGCGCAGCTCAGGAGCACGGGCTCTGGGGACCCTCCCAGGCAGCATGGCCGGGCGCCGGCCCTGCCGCACTGCACTGCGGGCCTCGGCCTGCGTGTCCAGGGGCGCCGGCCTGCTGGAGCGTCTCGGGGCTCCCAGCCCGGGCCCTCCTCGCAGCGCCCCCGAGCTGCCACAGACGCTCCGGAAGTGAAGCTCTCGCGCTGCGCGGCCCCGAGATCCCAGCCGCGTCCTGCGGCACGTGTGCCGGCCGCGCAGCCCAGCGCGGCCCCAAACAGGCGGCGCCGGCGCTCTGCCAGCCTGGCCGCTGCGGCGGGGACTCTGCCAGGCCGGCCTCGGGCCGGCAGAGCCGCGGGGATGCCGCTCGAGCGCGGGCGGAGGCCCCGGCGGGCAGGGAGCCCCGCCCCGCTCACCTGCTCGGCGCCGTAGACGGTGGCGAACTGCACGAAGTCCTCGGTGCGCACCAGCCCGTCGCCGTCCCCGTCCAGGGCTTCGAACACGGCTCGGAGGCGGGGGCCGTCCTCCGCCCGGCCGGCGGGCTCGCGGGCGGGCGGGTGGACATGGCCGCGGTCCGGGGACCGGCCGGGGTCGGCGGGGCCCACCTCGGGCGCCAGCTCGTCCCCCGCGGGCGGCGCGAAGGCGGGGAAGAGGGCGACCTCGGGCCGCGCCTGGCAGCTGAAGCCCTGCACGCGGAAGGCCGCGCCGGCGGGGCAGCGGGGGACGCAGTCCTGCTCCGGCCCCGGAGTCCAGGGGAAGAAGACGCCGAGCGCGGGGTCCGGCTCCAGTTCAGGGCCCGGCTCGGGCTCCGGCGCGGGGTCCGGGTCGGTGTCGGGGTCCGGGCGCGCCGCCCAGCCCGGGACCAGCGCCCGGCCGCCCCCGCCCGGCCCCGCGCTCAGGCCCGGCCCGGCCCCGGGCTCGGGGCTCCCGGGCGGCTCCGACGGGCCGGGCGGCGGGCGCGGGGCGGGCGCGACCGGGGCGCCGGGCTCCATGCTCAGGGGCGCGGCCCCGGCCCGCGGGCCCCGGGGCGCGGGCGGCAGACAAAGGCGCTCGGGGCGCTCAGGGCGCGGGCATCCCGGCGGCGGCGGGGCGGGCGGGCGCGCGCGGGGCGCCCGGGCTGCTCGGGCTGGCGCTCGGGCCCTGCTCCGCGCTCGCCCATCTTGGCGCCGCGCCTCAGCGGCCCTCGGCCGGGCGGCGCGGCGGGCGCGGGCCCATGGCGGCGGCAGGCCGGGCCGGCGGGGGCGAGCGGAGCGGAGCGCGGAGGATGCTGAGGCGGCGCCGCGGTCCCCAGTCGACGCCGCCGCGCCGCGCCGGCCGGCCCCGTGACGTCAGCACGCCGCGCCGGCCCCGCCCCGCCCCCGGCCGCTCCGGGAGGCCGCGCCGGCCCCGCCCGAGACGGCGGGCGGCCCCGTGGGCGGGGCGCTGCGGGTGCTCGGGCCGCGGCCTCCGGGTGCGCCGGACATGGGGCCCCGGCCGCGGCCCCAGAGGAACGCCGGGCAGCCCTGCGGCCGCGACCTTTGCTGGCCCCGACGACTGGCGCGTGTGTCCAGGTGCTGCTGCCGCGGCCAGGACGGCGCGGGCACGGGGCGCCCGCCCGCCTGCAGGCGCTTTGGAAGAACTGGAGGCGCGAGGCTGCCCGGGGGTCCCGCGAGGCGCGCCCCGCGCCAGAGTCCTCCTGCCCAGTCCCGGGCAGTGAGGCCGGCCCTGGGGCGACGGACTGCGCCCCGGAACCTCGCTCCTGTTTCTTACTAGTGTGTCCATTTGGGTGGGAGCAGACGGCGCCCGGACGAGCCGGCCCCAGGTGGAGGCGCCGGTCAGCGGCCCCACCCCACCCTGCCAGGGAATGGGCACCCATGCGGGTTGAAGTCCGCGCACACGCGGGGCTGCGAGCTTGTACCCCCAGATCAATTCGTAATCAATAAGAAAGGGGTCGGATGGTTTCCCGGGAAGCAGGAGCCCCTGCCGTGGCGCCCTCAGGCCCCCCTCACACCCACCCACCCCAGGAGAGCCCAGCGCCCCAGAGCACGCTGCCCGCGGCCCAAGCAGCTCCACGAGCCGGTGGCGCGTCCCTGGTCAGTGCCGCCGCGTGCGCGGCTAAGCGAGGTGCCCACACCCCTGTTCCGTCCGCGGGTCCGCTTGACCCGCTGCTGGGAGGGGAGGGGCAGCCCTGGCCTTCAGGTCGGGGTGCGTTCCGGGGACACCTGTGCGAGCCCTCCTTTTGGAGGGAGATTTGGAATGAACCTTCTCTGGGACTGTCAGGTCAGGGGTTCCTTGGCTCCTTCCTGGTGGCCTGTGACTGGGGGCCCCGGCTGTGAGCAGCCTGCGGCCTGCGTGGAGGGGCCTCTCCCGGTGACCTGTGGGGCCGGCACCCCTACTGGGTTCCCCAGTCACCATGGCAACCGGGAGCCGCGGGAGAGGCTCGCCCACGTCCGCTGTTATTCTAGGGCGAAGACGACGGGGCTGCTCCCTGCCTTCCGCGTCAGCGGGCGTGGGGTGGGGGCGTCCGGGCTCCGACTGGCCACTCACACGGTCCAGCCACGCGGCTCCACGGGACACGCTGGGGGCCCACGCGTTGTCGGCTAACCACAAGCGGCCCGGAGGGCGCAGAGCCGCAGCGCTGGGCACCCGCCCCACCGGACCACCCGCCCTTGAAACCCCAGCGGCTCCGAGACGGCCGCGCCTCGTCCGCGGGCTTCTCTGCAGCGGCCCTGCGCAGCTGGAACAAAGCCGCGGGCACGGCCAGGGCGGGAGTGGGCGAGGTGACCCTGCCGGGGTGAGGCCTGGAGGGGTCGCGCCCTCCCCAAACCACCCCCCCCCCGGGGCCCCCAGGCCCCTGCGGCTTCCCCAGCATCTTTACCACCCAGCGCTCCCCGCGGTTGGCTGCTCTCGGGCGCGCGCTCGCAGGGGTCCAGGTCGGGGCTGCGCAGAAACCAGGCACCCTCACCCGCGCTCTCCCGGGGCCTGGGGGGCAGGGCGCCGGCTCGGCGGGAGAGGGGGGCTCCGGCCTACCGGTGGGCTCCTGGCACGGTGGGCGGCGTGACCCCCAAGCAGGAGGTTGGCACCGAGGCGCAGCATAGCCTCTCGGGGCCCCGGGCCTGCTGCGGGCAGGAAGGCCTCGCTGCCCAGCGCCGGAGGCAGGACCAGGCCCGCTGGCCCGCGCCTCCTCCAGCCCCGTGGTCTTGGGGAAACGGCCCGCCAACCCCTGCCCCTACCGCCCCCGCGGTTCACGCAGCCGGGAAGGACGCTGGCCCTCCCCCAGACGCGCTGGTGGCGGCCCCAAGCGGGTTCTCTTCTGAAACTTTCTTAAAGCCCGAATAGACACTTTCATGATATAAAGATAAATTTTAGGAAAATGTAATTTATGGCAAGGTTCTAGAAACTGCCGGGCAGATGGTTGGTGTGGCCAGGGACACAGCAGACTGGACGCCAGGAGGCCCTTCCCGAACCCCAGGTCCCGGGGGGTGATGGAGGAACCCAGAGGTTCCTGAACAACTGAGGGGCCCTTGTGGGGGGTCCCAGGCAAAGTCCAGTCCCCAGACTGCGGGGCAGCCCCGGCCCACGTCACCGCGGCCGCCCTGGCCGACTGGCCCAGCAGGGTGGCGCCTGGCCTGGGCGGGCATCTGGGAGCTTGGGCACATCCGGCTCCTGAGGCAGCCCTGGAAAGCTGACTTCTCCTGGCCAGCGCCCGTTGGGGGGCAGCTCGGCAGGCGGGCTCCGCTGTCTGGTCACTCCTGCCCCGGCCCGGGTGCACCAGGGGGTGGAGGCAGCAGCTCTGCTGGATCTCGGAGGCTGGTGCTCTCGGCCCAGAAGTCCTCGGGAGCTGCCCAACAGGCCAGGGCCGCACTGTGGAAGCCCCTCCCCTCGCCGGCCGGCCAGCACCTGCAGAGGCGGTGGAGGCCGGGTCACGGGAAAGCTGGGGCGCCCGCCTCCCCCACCCCCGCTGCCCACCCGGCAGCGCCCAGGAGATGCCAGGCTGGCGCGAGGCAGGACTGGGCAGCCCGGGGACGGGCACCGCAGCCCCCTGCCTGCTCCCAGGCACCTGCCCAGCAGACAGGCTGCCAGGGGTCGGTCCCTTCTGCCGCCAGGCGCCTGGACACCACGGGCACTGGGCACTGGCGGCTGGTGGTCAATACACAGTCTGTGCCCTGTGTCCCCTGCAGGGTGTCCAGGCCACATCAGTGCCTCACAGGGAGGCCAGCCCTGCCCAGACCCCCTGCCTGCCCCAAGTCCAGGGTGTCCCCGCCACGCCGCTGGGGACCAGGCACCGTGGCCGCTCCGAGAGGCCGGGGGGCTCAGAGGCACGGACGCTCTTGGGGCAGCGGAGGGGCGAGGGTGTGGCGGGCCCTGTGTGGCAGGCCCTGGCCTGCACCCCTCCTGCGTGGACGACCCGGAGGCCAAGAACCCGGGGGCGCACGTCACCTAGAGCCTGGCGGAGGGGGGCGCGGAGCCGCCCAGCAGCCGGGGGTCGTTGGGGAGCGTCAGCCAGGCCCCGCCGTCCACCACCAGCAGGGCCCCGGTCACGTAGGAGGCCAAGGGGCTGGCCAGGTAGAGCACGCTGTGGGCCACCTCCGTCTTGTTCCCCAGTCTCTGCAGGGGGCTGGCCAGGGCCTTCGCCTTCGCGCTGGCCGGGGCGCCGCCTGGGGCGGCAGGCGGCTCAGCCCCGGCCGGCCGGGGTGTCCGGCCCCGGGCAGCCCAGCCCAGCGGGCTCTCCCCCTCGCCCTGCAGGTTGTGGCGCTTCAGCTGCCGCCACCCCAGGGCCCTGTCCGGCCCCAGCTCCCCACAGACACACGCTGACCAGCAGGGCCTCCCCGGCCAGGGGCAGCCCTTGGGCAGCCGGCAGGCAGACCAGCCCCCGCAGGGAGCCCGGGGGCTCACCCAGCCTGCGGAACCCCTCCGTGCCGCCGATGGGGCCAGGGGCCAGGCTGTTGACGCGGATGTTCTGGGGACCCCACTCCACAGCCAAGTGCCTCGTCATGGCATCTGCGGAGAGAAGCGCGTGACGGGAGGCAGGGCTGCCGGCTGGGTCCCCCACCGCTGGCCTCCAGGATGGGCAGGGGGAGGCCCTAAGGGGCAGGGAGGGCAGGTGGGCAGGAGGGGCCGGGCCTTGCTGGAGGGGGAGACCCTGTCAGGAGGGGCGGGTCCTCGCGGAGGGGGCGGGGCCCAGGAGGGGCGGGTCCTCGCGGAGGGGGCGGGGCCCAGGAGGGGCGGATCCTCGCGGAGGGGGCGGGGCCCAGGAGGGGCGGGTCCTCGCGGAGGGGCGGGGTCAGGGGCGGGCCCTCGGGGCCCAGGAGGGCAGCGTACCCACGGCTGCCTTGGCCGTGCCGGCGTGCAGCTGGAGGGCCCAGCCCCGCATCCCGAGGGTCGCAGTGATGTTCACGATCACCCCTCCGTGCTCCTGCAACGTACAAAGGGGGCCGTGAGCGTGTGGCAGCGCAGCCCCCGCCCGGGGACACTCACCCGGAAGAACTTCTCGTAGAGCACCCGCGACACGTTGAAGGTGCCCAGGGTGTCGATGTCCATCACCGTCTTGAAGGCGTTGAAGGACAGGGCCCCGGCAGGGCACAGGAAGTTCCCCGCCGCACCTGCGGGAGAAGGCCGAGAGAGGACTGTCGGCCGCCCAGCAGGGCACCCTCAGGTGGCCGCGCTGGACAGCGCTAGTGGGTGCATGGCGGGGACGGCCAGGCACCGTGGGGCGAGCTGACCGAGGCCGAGCCCCGATCTGGGGGCACGGCCCCCTCGGAGCGGGCCTCCTCAGGGTCACCAAGTCCAGCTGAGCTCCTGTGCGAGCGGCCTGACCCGAGAGATGTCCTCCCCGGGGGGACACGGGCCCCTGGAGCGCGACGAGGAGCGGAGGCTAGAGGGGCGGCCAGGAGCCTGGGACAGCGAGGACGTGGGCACCCCCGAAGCTGCGAGGGATGAGGGCCACGGGCTGCTGGCCTGGCCTGCCCTCCCGGCCGCCCTTCTGGCCCTGCGAGGGGACAGGCCAGTGGGCCGCGGCCCTCCCCACAGCCCCAGGGGACGGGGCTTCTCAGAGGGGGTCCAGCAAAGGGGGACCCGCTGCACCCCGGCAGCGGCGAGAGAGGAGCCACCAGAGGCCGCCCGCAGGCCGGGCTGCCCGACCACATGGACGGCCTCTCCTCTCCGCGGGGGGACTCGGCTCTGCTCCGGGACACAGTGCAGGGCCCCGGCGGGCGGCGCGGGCCTCAGCCTGGTGCTGGCCGCCTGCTCGGACGCCGTGGACCCCTCTGACCCCTGCCGGGGGCCCCCGCCCCATGCGGCGACTCACAGTTGATGAGAATGTCGATTTTCCCGAATTCCTTCAGGGCCTCGTCCACGGCGGCTGTGATGGCCAGCGGGGCGCGGACGTCCAGAGCCAGCGGGAGACAGCGCTGGCCAGTGGCGGCGGCCAGCTTCCCGGCGGCCTAAAGCCAGGCGGGAGGAAAGGTGGCCAGCGGCCAGCGGCGGGGTCGTGAGGGTCCACGTCCTAGGCCACTGTGCCCCACCCCGGGAGGCAGAGCAGCCAGTGGCCACAACTTCGCATGGTCACCCGGGACACGCCCCACTCCCCCCCCCCCCGCGACGGGCCGCTGGTCAGTGCCCACTCTGGCCCCGCCCAAGGCCGGCCTGGTGAGGAGCTCCTCTGGCGCGGTGGACGCAGGCCCCGGCCACGGTCCCACGAACATGGCTGGCAGGACCCAACGGTCAGACCCCTTGAAGGCCGAGGGAGCCGGGAGGCCAGTTCCACTGAAGCCCCCACTGGGGAAGGGGGACCCCCTCTGGGCCCAGGCCAGGCAGGGACAGGCGGCCACAGGAGAGACCCTCACCATGGACACTCTCGGGAGGCTCCTGCTGGCGATGACCGTGTGGCAGCCGTGCCTGCAAAGCCAGAGCTGGGCGTGAGGGGGGGATGGTGGGGGGGACACGGCTGGGCATGGGGGAGATGGCCAGGTGTGAGGGATGACCAGCCCGCGGCCACTCAGCTAGGAGAGCAGCAGGCCCAGGGCGCCCAGCGAGCTGCTGAGTGAGGCGGTGTGGGCACTGTGGGCTCCAGCCTGCCACCCCGGCTCAGTCCCGCACACAGTGCCTGTCCCTGTGGGGTGCAGGGCGGGCAGCCAGCTGAGAGGGGGGCTGCAGCCTGCAGGGCGCAGGAACTTCAAGAGCCCACTGGGTCCCCGCCACCCTGACCGTGGCTGACCACACACGCACCACCAGATCAGGAAAGAGCCCCGCAGAAGGGCTGATCCCTAAAGCCTCACCCCTCTCTGGCATGAGACTGGGATCCTAGGGGGAAGCAGGGGCTCCTGCCCCGAGGTGAGGGTGACCGGAGCTGGGCCGAGACCACACTGCCCAGTGCCAGGGTCCAGCTCAGCCCCAGCCCAGAAGCCTCAGGTCCTGCCGTCCAGTTCCCTCAGCCTGCTCGACCGTCTCTGTTTAAATGAGGTGCTGCGGCCAGCGCCCAGCCTCACCAGACCTGGAGAAGGCCCTGGAGTCCCGCCCCGGGCCCAGCGGCCCTGGACAGCACGGCCCTGCAGCCTGGCCCCACGTGTGCCCGGGCTCCTTGGGAGGGGCGGGGAAGGCAGCAGCCGGGGCTCACCGCATGAAAATCTCAGCGATCCGGAAACCGATCCCGGAGCCACCGCCCGTGATGAAGGCCACCTTGTCCCTGAGGGGAGCCGCCCGTTACCCCGTGAGCTCCAGGCGCCGGCCCTCGCCCACCCCGGCAGGCGCGGGCGGGGGCTCGGCTCGCGCCTCTGCGCTCCGGCACCGCCGGGCCCCCAGAAAGCGACTCCAGCCTGAAGCCGCTCTCGGAAAGTCCTGGACCGAGAGGCGTCTTCGGAGCGCCCGGCCGCCCACCTGCCGCACCGCCCTCCCCCACTGCCTCTGGGAAGGGCTGTCCCCTCCGGCCAAATAGCAAGCGATGCCCGGGGCAAAGGTCGCGCGCAGGAGCCCAGCACCCGCGGCCAACAGGCAGCAGCCTCGCGCCTCTGGGGGCCCCGGCAGCTCCCCCACGCGCCCTCGCCCGGCCCTGCCCGCTCCCCGTGCGCCCCAGCCCCGCCCCCAGCCCGAGCCCCCCGCGGCTTGCCGGAGCAGGTCCGGGCTGAAGAGGTGGCGGTACTCGGGGAGACAGTCGTCCTCACTGACGTCGGGCGGCGGCCGGGCCATGGCGCTCGGCGCGGGCGGGCGGCCGGGGCAGCGGGAGCGCGAGGTCAGGGCACCTGGTCGGCCTGGCGGACTCCGCCCCGCCCCCGACACCGCCCCGCCCCCGCTGGGATTGGCGGGGCCTGGCGCCGCGCGCAGGCGCAGTGCGGCCGTCGCGGGTAGGGACAGGCTCCGCGGCGCAGGCGCAGTGCGGCTGTCCGGTCTCGCTCGCAGCGGGTGCGCGTCTCTGCCCTAAGATCCCGCCTCTGTGCCGCGTCCCAGCCGCGGACTCTGGACTCTGCGCTAAGACTGGCCAGGGCGCCTGTGCGTTTCCCCAGCTGTGCACTTGGAGCACTGGTCGCGGGGCGCTCAGCATGTAACCGCCCTGGCCACCTGGCTTGCTGCATGAACTGACCCCGGGAGGCCTTTCTCTGGAGTGGCCAGACCCCGCGCCGGTTCCCCGGTAAGATCAGGGCACTCCATGCTGCTCCAGCGACACCGGACAGTGAGGTGGCCAGGACCTGAGTGGCCAGCACACACCCGGGCTGCAGAGAGGTGACCCCAGGAGCAGGTGAGCCCATGACACGGAGGGGCAGCGTGGACGCCCGCAGGAGGCCGGAAGGGTCACTGGGCCTCCCGCTCTGGCCCAGCCCCCACGCCCTCCTGCGGCCCCAGCAGGACCGGACAGCATCCTCCTGGGGTCCCGCCTGAGTCCCCGCGGGCTGTGCACTGCGGCCTTCATTCCCGCTGGCCACTCGGGCAGACGCCGCCCACCTGCCCCGGCAGGAGTCAAATGAACACTCGACCCACGTGCACAGAAGGGCGAACTTTAATGTCCCTCCTTGGGGGGCGAGGTCACCTATCCACGGGAGACTGGCTGGGCACCGGGCGGCACCGGCTCGAGTCCCTCTAGATGGGCTGGGGCAGGACAGGGAGGCGGGACCGTGGGCAGAGCACAGGCCAGAGGTAGTGGTCGGTCCTGGTGGAGCCTGGGCAGCGGGCCTGGGCACTCAGGTGGGGTGGCCGGCGTGGTGCTGATCTGCCCAGTCCAGCAGCTCACTGCTCCGGAACCACAGCTGGATCTCCCTCTGGGCCCCCTCCACGGAGTCGCTGGCGTGGACCACGTTCCTGTGCGGGGGCGGGGGCAGGGCGGAACCGGCTTCCACGTGCCCCTGCCGTCCAGGGCCCCGCTGGGGGCGGGGCGGGGGGCCGGGAGGAGTGACGGCCGCGGACCCAGGCTGGCCCGCGACCCCCCGCCCCACCACGCGGCCTCGCAGACCGGCGGCACCACCCGCGAGCCTGGCTCCCTGCCAGGCATTCTGGCCAAGCCTCTGGGTGTCCAGCAGGAGGGAGGTCACGGGGCAGACGCTGGTGGCAGCGCACAGCCCGGGGCCGGGTCTCCGGGGTGCCGCGGGGCTCTGAAAACTTGCACCAGCAAAAGCGGGGTGCGATGCTCACCCACTGCCCATTGTCTCCGGCCGCGGGCAGAGCCTACCACCCTCACACTGGCCGCTCACCCCCAGGGAGCTGGCCTGTCCGCCCCAAGCGGACGGCTGGGGGCAGGTACCTGCTGATGTGGGCGCTGAAGTCGCCGCGGATGGTCCCCGGGGCGGCCTCCGCCGCGTTGGTGTGGCCAGTCATGGCCCGCGAGGCGCGGACTACGTTGGGGCCTTCCCAGACCTGCAGCACAGAGAACAGGGCGTGAGGGGGCGGGCGACCCCGCCCCGCCCGCCGCCGCCTACCATGGCCACTACCGGGCCGGAGCGCATGTGCCGGAGGAGCGCGGGGTAGAAGGGCTCCCTGCTCAGGTCCTGGTAGTGCTCGGCCAGGACGCACTCGGGGGCCTGGGGGCGGGGCGGGGAGTCGCTGGGAGCGCCCCTGGACGCATCCGCACCGGCCGTGCTGTGGCGCCGTGGTGTCCCGGGGCGCTCGGCAGGGGCCTGCTGCGTGGCCGGCCCACCCGTGGGGCACTCAGGCTCACCCCTCCCCGCCCTCCGCCACGCAGGTGAGACGCGAAGCCCCGCCCCCGCCGGGGACCCCGCAGGCGAGCACAGGCACCTGCAGCGTCTTCAGCCCCACCAGCTTGAAGGCCTCCGCTCGAAGCGCCGGATCACCGCCCCGACGAGCCGCCGCTGCACCCCATCCGGCTTCACCGCCACCAAGGTCCGCTCCCGCGGCCAGGATGGCCCTCCTTCGGAAGAGGGGAGCGTCAGGGCTGCCCCTCGCCCGCCCCCCGGCCTGGTTCCCAGCGTCCCAGCCGGCCCCGCGGTTGGCGAGGAGCCGGAGAGCCCGAGGAGGGCACGGCGGTCCTGGAGGCCCAAGGCCCAGAGAGGGCACCGCGCAGCCAGCACCACTGCGGCCCGGCTTCTGGCCCGTGCTCCAGGGTGGCGGCGCCCTCAACCCGCATCTGCAACCAGAACCCTTCTTCTGGGTCCCTGGTGAGGGTGGGGGCAGGGCAGGCCCAGCGGGGCGGCAGGCGGGGGTCAAAGGAACCTCGGGGCGAGTGCGCAGGTCCCTCCTCGCACCGTCCGCCAGAGGGCGCTGTGCTGCCGCGAGGTGGCCAAGCGGCCACTTCCAAACTAAGGGACAGCAGTGAGTCCTCCCGGCCTCCCATCGAAGAGGGGCCAGCGCCAGGAAGATGGGGTCATCACCCCCTAGTGCCCCAGGCAGCTTCCATGCAGACCGTCCAGGGCCAAAGGCGGCTCCTGGACTTGCCTGACCCTGGACGCGGCCCACGGAGCCGGAGGGGGCGTCCGCAGCAGCGGCCCGACCCTGGGAGGAAATGGGGCCGCGGCACGCGCGGCACCTGAGAGGCATGCAGTGCCCCCAGCCGGGCAAGCCCCCGGTCGGTTTCGTGCCCCCAAACCCGGTGGCCACCTCTCCGCCCCCGGCGTCGGCCTCGCCCGGCAGGTGGCCATTGAGCCCTCTAGCTGCTGAGAGTCCGGCGCGCCGCGCCCGCCCTCACTCACCCGAGCTGGGGCGCACGAGCAGGCGCGGGCCCAGCGCGCGGGGGCCGCACAGTAGCGCCCGCAGCGCGGGGCGCCCGAGGAAGCCGCGCATGGAGCCGCCCGGGGCTGGCGCGCGGAGCGGAGCGCGCGGGAGCCACAGAGGGAGGGAGCCCGGGAAAGTGGGCGGGGCGGGCGAGGGGCGCGGGAACCCGGGGACGGGGCGGGGCTCGAGGCGCCCCCAGCCCGCGGACCCCGCCGCCGAGCCCCGCGCACACGTGCGGTGGGCGAGGGGCGCCTGGCAGGAGTCTCACGCCCGCTCCTGTCGGGACAGCAGGCCCCCCGCGCCCGGTAACTGGGAGCCCGACTCGCTCGCTTCAGGGGCGACCGTAGCCCCGGGCGGCGCTCAGCGGGAATGACGGGGGCGGGGGGCCGCGGCGGCCAGTGCTCGGGCTGGGAGCCCGCGGCGGGGGTGCAGGGCTGTGGGCGGCACCGGGAGGCCGCTCGTGTGGCCTCGGGCGCCCTTCGCCGGGGGCTGCTCCACGCAGCGCCGGACTGTGGGCACCGGCGTGTGGCGCTGTGGTGAGTGGAATTGTCTTAATTTCATTTTTAAAAAGGATTTATTTATTTATGCACACAAGCTGGGGTGCAGGCCAGAGGTGTGGGGTGAGAGGGCTCCCCAGAGACAGAATGGGGAGCGGAACAGGTGGATCCGCTGAAATCCATGGCTGAGGGTGCAGCGGGAGACAGGAGGGGCCTGCTGCGCCCTGGGGGGAGCTCCCTGGCCGGGATCGATCGCGAGCTCAGTGGCTCTGGGTAACTTCATAGTGCTGCGCTTAACCTGTTGCGCCACCAGGGAGGCCGATTTCATTGTTTTTTAATTTCACTTTTTAAAGAAAAGCAGTTTCCCAGGTAACGCTGACTTGGCTGCCTTGGAGATTCCTCAAGGAGCCCCGCCCACACCGGCCGGGCCCCTGGGTCACAGGGCAACAGGGGAGGGGGCCCAGCCAGTGGGGCGCTCCCAGGCTCCTCCTGGCCAGGTCCCGCCGCTGGGCGCGCGGGGCTGCAGGGGCGATTGCGCCTGCGAGGGAGAGGCAGAGCTTGCTGGGACCCCAGCTCTTCAGGGCTGGAGGGGCTGCTGGCCGGCTCAGCTGCAGCCCCCGAGGACCCAGGACGCCCTGGCCATCAGCCAGTGTCCCCAGCCTGGAGGAAGGATGTCCTCACAGCCCGAGGCAGCGCCCAGCCAGGCAGTGGCCCCTGGGCAGGGCCAGCACAGTGCAGCTGGGCACGGGAAGGCCAGCAGGTGTCCCTGAGCGCAGCGGGGTCCTCCCAGGGGACACAAAGCCCAGGGCCCCAGAACCGGAGTCCCGAGGGCCTGCACCTTGTGCGGCCCCTGCCCGCCAGCCGTCTGTCTGCGGGGGTCGGCCGCTTTCTGGGTGGCCTCAGGCAGTGGGCGACTTAGGGGCGCAGCTGGCCTCGCGGGCGGGCACCAAAGGCGCCATCTGTGGGCACGGGGGCCGGTGGGGACTGGGCAGCCAGCCACCGGCTGTCTGTGGCCTCGGGGAAACATCTGCTCATTCCCAGACGTGGGCACCGGCAAAGAGCAGGGACACCCGGTGGGCTCTACGTGGCCATCGCCGCAGCCCTGGGGGCCGGGCACAGCACGAGGAGGACAGGGATGGCCTGGCCCCGGCCAGGCCCGCATGGTCGTTGGCTCGGGCCTTTGCTCTCGTGTGGGCACTCTCCAAGTAGCTGTCCACCGGCGCGGCCCACAGCGGACAAGAGTGTTCATTTTCATCCAGCTCAAAGTGCCGTGCCTTCCCTTTTGGCTTCTTGCTCTCTGAGGACTGCAAATCGTTGTCGAACAGAGGAGAGCTCTGAGTGACCGGGCTGTCGTGTTCATGGACTCGAAGACGCGACATCATCAACGCGGCAAATCGGGGCTTCCCTGGTGGCGCAGCGGCCGGTGGGCGCAGGCTGTGGGGCTGTCGGCGGCCGCAGCAGGAGTTCGAGCCCCGGCCAGGGAGCTCCCCACAGGGCGCAGCAGACCCCTCCTGTGCCCCCCCAGCCCCCTCAGCACAGGATCCGCCTGTGCTGCTCCCCGCTCTGTCTCTGGGGAGCCCTCTCACCCCACACCTCTGGCCCGCACCCCAGCTTGTATGCACAGATAAATAAATGTTAAAAAAAAAAAAAGGCGAATCATCCTTGAAACGACCTGTGGCTTCAGCTCAGTGCCGCCTGATCCCGAGTGCGCCTCGGAGACTCGGACGGAGCCGCTGATGGTCACTGCGCAGCAGGACAGCCCCTGCAGCATCCCGGCCAGGGCGCCGCCCACAGGGCGCAGCAGACCTCTCCTGTGTCCCGCTCCCCTCAGCAGTGTGTCTCAGGGGATCTGCCCGCTCTGCTCCCCGCTCTGTCTCCGGGGAGTCCTCTCACACCCTCCTCTGGCCTGCACCCCAGTTCTCATCTGCATAAATAAACCCTTAAAAACAGAGCAGGCCCAGCTGTCCACAGAGGAAAAGGGCCTCGCTCGGCACAGTTCCTCACGTGTCGGGGATCTGTCACCGCAGCGCGTCCGTCACCGCTGCCCCTGACCTCTGGCCGGGCGGCCGGCTGTGGGCCCCTCCCAAGTGAGCCGGCTTCCTTCCCGGATGGGCGGACGGGACAGACGGGCTCGCCTGGGCGGGAGTGGCTGGAGCAAGACAGTGCCCGCTCTCCCTCTGGCCCCCAGGCCCCGCCAGCCAGTGCTCCTGGTTCCACCTGGTTTGCGCTGGACCTTTCCTGTGCGCCACGGTGAGACCGTAGCTGGACATAAGAGAGCCCGTTTCAGTGAAATAAAGGTCCACAAACCGCCGTGTTTTCGGGACCTCGAGTGGAGGTCTGAGGAGCTCCGCGCCTGGCGGCCGGTCTGGCTTCGGAGGACCGGCCAGCTGCGGCGGGTGCGGGCGGCGAGGCCCAGAGGCGCCCGCCCCACTGGCCTCTCTCAGCAGAAGCCCTTGGGGGGCAGCGGGGCAGCTCTCCTCGCTGCCCCACCCCGCGAGCCCCGACCTCGGGGCGTCTAGAACCCCGATTGGGCTGAGTGCGTCGCAGCTCTGCTCTGTCAAACTGAAAATCCCATGGGGAGCAGGCGTGGCCGTGCTGACCGGCGCTGAAGGCCGGCGGCCAGGCCCGCGGCCCGAGGCTGCAGCAGCACCAGCCTGGTCACAGCCGTCCGATGTGTCCCGGCCCTGGGCCGCTGCCCGGGCCGCCGTCCTGCTGTGCCCGTGCGGCCAGGGGCATCCAAACGGGCCGTCCGGCCGCCCGTGCTGTCCGCCAGCCACACGTCCCTGCTCGTCCGACTCCAACGGCTTCTGGGCTCACTCCCTTCTCGGTCACGGAATGTCTGCGAAGCGTCGAGGGGCCCCCGAAGGCCTCAGCCGGCCCCGCCTCTGCTCACTTCCCTCAGTGCTTCGCCATCTTGCTCTTGACCTTCGGACCCAGGCGGCGTCCACCTGCCTGCGTGGCCGGGGGCCGGCGAGCTGCCTGAGCCCCTCCAGGGCTGGGCCCTTGCCGCCAGCTCACTGGCTCCGGCAGCTGCTGCCTCCCCACCTCTCTGGTGGGGAACTCAGGGTGCAGGGACCTGGAGCCCCTCGGCCCTGGAGGAGGGCAGGTGGCGACCTCCTAGCCTAGCCTGGGGCGAGCGTGGGTGCCGGATGGGACAGTCCCCGGGACTGGGAAGAGTGGCTGTCTGGGCCTCCCCGGTGGCGCAGCGGTTGGGCGCTGCGCTGTGGAGCTGCCGGCAGCGGGGACGCGAGTTTGAGCCCCTGCCGGAGATTCCCACATGGCCAGCAGACCCCTCCTGCCTCGCCCGCTGCTCCCCTCAGCAGTGTGTTTCTGATCTGCCTGTGCTGCTCCCCACTCTGTCTCTGGGGAACCCTCTCACCACCACCCCCGCGCCTCTGGCCTGCACCCCAGTTTGTATGCATAAATTTTAAAAATAAATAACATTTTAAAAAAAGAGTGGCTGTCCTGGCCGAACTTTGCAAAATTCAGGCCTGGACCCCGTCCTGGCACTGAGAGCCTGGGCCAGGCTGGGGGGACTCGCCTGCCCCCTTCGGGCCTCGCCCCAGGCCCCACCCCCCACCTGCCTCCCTTCCCACCTCCAAAGACCGTGGGCCCACAGAGTCACAAAGGCCACACAGGTGCGCCCAGCCAGTGCCTGGCGCCCTCCCTCAATCAGCTCAGCACTGTGGCCCCTTTCAGGTCATTCTCTGCCTTTATAATGCACCACGCTGAGCCTTCCTGCAAAGGGGCTGCTTCTGGAGAGCTCCTGGGGTGCCCCCCACCTGGCCTCCCTGGAGGGCTGAAGAGGTGGGGTGTGCCCTCAGGGCCTCCTGCCTGCTCCTGGCAGCCCCTGCAGTCTCTCTCCCCAGGGAGCCGACTCTGCCGGTTTCTGGTTTCTCCCGGCTGCCCTTGAGTCCCCTCGCCAGTGGGAGGGACACCCTTAGGGGCCCCAGACAGGGCGCTGACTCTGTTTCCCCAGGACACCTGGGGATCTCCCTGTAAGGCCAGGCGGGTCGCCACTCTGCCTCTTCGGCGAGCCCTGCAGCTGCAGGCTGTGCTGAGGCCTCCAAACTCCTGAGTTCTGTGTCCTCTGGAGCCAGCCCTGCCCCCCCCCACTCAGGAAG
>PVIJ01016897.1:0-31245 GCA_004024925.1 Scalopus aquaticus | reverse complement strand
TTGGCTTTGTTTTTGTTGAGTTGTGTGAGTTCCTTGTAAATTTTTGTTATTAGTCCTTTATCAGATGTATTGTGTGCAAAAATCTTTTCCCAGTTGGTAGGGTGTCTGTTAGTTTTGGTTAATGTCTGTTTTGCTGTACAGAAGCTTTTTATTTTGATGTAATCCCATCTGTTTATCTTGTCTTTCACTTCCTTCGCTTTGAGGGATGTGTCTTTCAAGATTTTGCTGAGATGTATGTCGTGTAGAGTTTTGCCTATATTTTCTTCTATACATTTTATGGTTTCAGGTCTTACATCCACGTCTTTTGTCCATTTTGAGTTGACTTTTGTGCAGGGTGTGAGGTAGTAGTCTAGCTTCATTTTTTTGCATGTGGCTCTTGGACAAATTTTTTAATGAAAGGTCCTTGAGACCAGGATTTCCTATGTCCTCTGCCAATACGTTGTTGTATCTGTTTTTGCCAGGTACCCAGGACCACTACCAGAAGTTGTCCCTCAATCCAAACTCATAGGGCCTACCTACTCCACTAATATGACCTGTGGCCACAAAATTCCAGTGGTAATTCTTCTTCCATTTATTTTTCTTCTGCTTTACTCAAAGTAGAGTAATGTTTTCTGAAGTTCAGGGTATGGAGCTGGACAAAGACTAAATTTTCCAGATCTAACATTGGTAAGTGAAAGGCATCCAATTAAATTTGAATTTCAGTTTAATAGTGAATCATTTTTTTAAGTACAACTATACCCCACGTATTACACAGACCATGATCTTTCATGGGTCAATTTTTTTTATTGTTTAGTTGAAATTAAAAATTAACTAGGCACGTTGCAGTCTATCTGACAATCCCAATAAGTGGTTTAATTATCGTCCACACTTAACCTCAAGGTTACTCTTGGGAAATCTTTAGACTGTGACCTTTCTCACCCTTGGCAAAAAGAAGATATAAAGTCTAAGTGTACAGCATGGGCAAATGCCCCTATTGAATGAGGAAATTAGGAAATGGATACAGGAAGTTAGTTAGGATGGGGGGTGGGGCAGGCCCAGGTGCCCCAAGCCCATTTATCAATCTGCATAAAGAACAATCAGTTGGAGTCAGGGTGCCCCAAATACAGTAAAAAATGGAATGTTCAGAACACCAACACAATAATACAACGCTAAAGCAATGGACCAAAGGTCATTTAGGGAAAGCGGGCTATGTAACCTGGGAGACTCAGTGGGCCTCAGTAACCTAGGAGACCCCATGGCCCCCAACCAATCAGCAAGAGACACAAGGCCGAGATACCCAACCCCCATTCCTTGCCCACTATACCCATATAAACACCTGCTTCTAGTTATATTCTGTTCTGCAGCTACCCACTCAGGACCCTTTCTGTTCAGAGAGCTTTCCTGTCCTCCTTCTCTGTCAATAAATCTCTTGCTTTTCTGCCTAACTCTGGTCTGATGTTGAATTCTTACCTCACAGAGACAAGAATCAAGATCCCCAGGCCCAATTCACTGAGACAAGTGGGTTTGTTGCTTGTCTATTTTGCTTACATATCTGATGCAGGTTGTCTTCCCAAAACTGCTCCAGCAGCCAACCACTCTCTTTTCAGCTTGTCAATGTTTTTAAATAATTGATTTTGTTTTCATTGGTGATAGTGGTTTTTAACTCAGCATTTTGTTGGTATTGTTTTTAAGTAGGGGGTTGACCTGAATAATCTGGTCACAATTGTCCTGGAGGTTGGGGAACTATTTACAGTCATGAGAACTCACGACTGTGTCTCCTAAGCAATCTGCAGAGTATATATTAAATGTATATTTAATATACATTTACTGTATAGTACTGTAATATACAGTTACTATATAGTAATTGTATATTAAATGTACAGCTCTGAAACAGGCATATCTTTATCAGGCAGATATTTCTCATACTTTAAGCACTAGCAAACTGAAATCTAAAACTGGAGCTTTCATCCCAGCTGGAATTAATTACTCCTTCAGGGTTCTCAAAGCAATTTGTAACTCTAATGCGGCACTAAACCTTCTCTTGGATTATAGGTTCATGACTACACATCTGCCTTTCTCTTTCAATTGAAAGCTTCTTGATGGCACAGTTTTGCATTCTTGCCTTCAGAGCTTAAAGAGTCCTCAGCATGTAGATAGCTGATATTCTTCCAGCACTCATAAGATGTGTGTTAAATTATATGAAAGGAAAGTGAAACTGGTAGAGATTTTATCTAAAACCAAAATTTTAATACACTTTCTAACATAAAAAAAAATAGAGATGCAAACAGGCAAACACAGGTTGAAGACAACCATTACGTGAGAATATACCTGAGTAGGGGAGCAAGATGTTATATGTGATCAACACCTCATTCTGAATTCATTATTTTGAATTAAGACCTCATTTTGTCAGCGGCTGCACCAATTAGGACCATTACCCTGAAAGAAGGACATAGGACAGACATATGCTAATGAGGATAGAGTACTGGGGTGTGTAGAGACCGTATAACCTGTTGGGGTGCCACAGTGTGTCACTTTGCAAAATTATGGACAGCAAAGAGAGATGAGCTAGATAGCAGGATGGAACAACACCATGGGAACATAAAATTGGAAATAGGAACTTGAAAGTAAAACCATTTCTACTTTCAATTATATGAAATCATGTGATTCGATTCTCTTCCAACTGACACTAACATTGTCTGAATGAGGCAGGAGAGGAAGTGGTGAGCAGAAAGCTAGACATAAGCCCTGATGACTTACCTCCTCATGCTAAGGGATTTGGGTCATGGGGAGCTTTCAGTGAGTCACCTGTAACCCTCCACTGACCGCAGTCCATCTCCCCATTCTGTACCCCTGCCTTAATCAAAGGGATTTGAATGTAAGCTCCTGCTTTATGACCTCAGAAGCATAAAGAACCATCAAGTGAGGAGAGGACTGATGCCATTAAAAAGCATTCTGGGCAGTGCCAGAGCAGAGGGGCTAATCATAACCTGATTTTTCATCCTGCACAGGACAGGGAAGGCAGAGCACATTCCACATGGACAGCACATGAGACCAGGTAGAAGAGGACAGGTAGTACTGATGCAGGGTTTCCTTTGAGAAACTGAATTTTCTTTCAAATATTTAATTTTTTATGCATACAAGAGCTGGGGTGTAGGCCAGAGGTGCAGGGGGTGAGCAGATTCACCAGAGACAAAGTAGGGAGCAGAACAGGTGGATGGACTGAAATTCACTGCTGAGGGGAGCAGCGAGCGAGGCAGTTTGTCTTCTGTGCCATGTGGGAAGCTCCCTGGCTGGGGATCGACTCATGCTGCAGTGGCTGGTGACAGCTTCATAGTGCTGAGACTTAACCCCTTGCGCCACCAGGGAGGGCTTGAATGAACACATTTTTGTGGCTGTTGTATGTCTGACTGGCACTCTCAGGACTGTCAGATGACAAGTATACTCCTCTGCCTTTTAAAATGTCATCACAGAGTGTATATGTCAAACTATTTAGGTCATGGGTACCCAGATGTTTGGTCAACATTTTTTTGAGGGTTTCTATGAGGGTATTGGTCGATGGGATTATCATTAAATTAGTAGACACTGAGTAAAGTCTGTTTCCCTCCATATGTGGGTAGTCTCATCCTACCAGATGAAGGCCTGAAAAGTTCCCTTAGAGCAAGAAAGAATTTTCCAGCATCTGTATCATTGGCTCCTCCTAGTTCTACAGCTCTGCCTTTGGACCCAAAGTGGAATATTGGATGTCCTAGGTCTCCAGGCTGGCCACCCAACTGGCAGATTTTCGACTCGCCAGCTTCAATAACTGAACATAAGGAATAAGCCAATTCTTTATAAATCTCTGTATATATGCACAACATGCCATAGTTCTGCTGCTCTGGAGAAGCCTGATTAATAGAGAAGGGATGCTCACTGAGGATATGGAGATGACTTACCGGCAAACAGAATAAAATAGACTCTACCCTCAATCCAACAGTCACATGTAATGTTTTAAGTTTTTTTAAGCCTAATTTCACCATTTCCTTCTAGCTGTGACCACCCCTCCCCCCAACAAGTCTTGTCATAATGTGTATTTTGAAAGAACCTATTGCAGGCACAATACTGGTGAGTTTTTAGTTACATAATGTCCATTTCAAGAGAAGCCAGCCTCTCAAGTCTAAGTGTTTCACAAAGGTTTTTTGTAAACATTATTGGGAAACACTGCCATGTTTTACCACTAGAGGAGGCAAGCAGTATTTTAAAATACATACTACTCTTCCCCTATACTCTCTACGTGAAAGTAACTATGGTGTTAAAAAACAGTATTTCCAAGAAGTTTTTCTCAGGTGGGACGGTTGGTGCCCCACCTTCTTTACTGGCCACATCTGTAAGCAACATATATATCGATGTGTGTATATATAGTATATATTTTAAGAATACAATTCCACCAATTTCTACTACTTTGGGGGGGGAAAAATGATCTTCCTGAAAATTAGGAACTACAGGGCCTTCCCCCCCACCCCAGCACTCTCAGTGTAGTATAGCAACTAGGAGCCCAGATTCTGATACTAAATGCTGGTTTGTAGGTCAGTTATTCATCCTCTCTAAGCCTCAGTTTCCTATTTTGAGAAGAAGGAATGATGAAGCACACACTTCATGGATTGTTGTGAGGATTAAATAAAGACACTCATTCAACAAAGCTTACAACTACATAATAAGTGCTATTCATTATTGCAACTGTTATTATTCACAGGGACTTCATGTTAATCAGGAGTACTTAAGCAAATGCTTTGGATAGACAGTAAGCTAAGAAGGTACATTAAGTGGCTATGAAATGGGAAGAAAGATTTGCCTAGCAAAATTACCCTTGCTTGCTACCTGACAGAAGCTAATCCAACTGTGGATAGCTGCATGCCTTGTTTCAATATGGAGAAGTACTGTGGTCATTCACACCCTGAGTTCTGCTGGTTTCAACTTCAAATAAATCAGATAAATAAATTCCTGACCAAAGCAAAGCCACCTCTGACTGACTTAGATGGTCTGAGTCATTGCTTCATAGCTTCTGTATTGAACTTTTTACAACTACATAAAACCTTTCTTATTGAGATAATTTACAAATATAGTCACATTTTAGCTTGTACTGTTTATTTTCTTTCCTAGATTCAAATAGGTGGTGCCTATTTTTAAGTGGATCATTACACACCCCTAGTGCTAAGTAATACAATAAAAATTTTAAAACGACACAAAGTGCTTGATTTTCCCTGTACTTGGAAGAATTGAACTATGGTTCTCAAAAGGCACCTTGCTACGAAACTAAACCACAGTGGGAGGTCACAGCCTGCATTTCCTTAGTAGCTTTGTTGGATTCCCAGGACACTTCTGTTCCCTATCTCTGGTCTTAGCTGAGGGAAAAATAATTAAACTGATAATTTGTCATTCTTATCTAGAGCATGTCTTCTGCCAGCAAATCAATAAAGAGATTTGAATCTCCCTATGTCCAAGAGATAGGATTTTGAAGAAAAGATTTCATTCTAGAATTGCTCATGGCACGTGGAAAGCAAATGAATTCTCTATAGACCATATGGAGTATTATTTGAAAATTATGGCCACTGGGAACAGTCATGATTGTGGGCTTGCCACAGTCAAATCCTGTTAGGAGAATCTGTTATGGGCATCTGACCATAAGGGAAGGTCATGTACTGTTTCACCTTCCTGAGGAAAAGATCCATCCTTCAACCTAAACTTGACATTAGAGAGAGGAGCCATAGAGATGGAACCTCTCCTTCTTGACTATGATGGGGAAAACATCTTGGAGGTTTTGGGTTAGAGAATGTTGGCAAGGCAATCTTCATGAAGAAGAAGCCCTGTACTTAAGACAGGATGAACTAGACCTCCCTGGTGGCCTATGGGTTGTCTCAGCACTATCACAGCAGTAGCCTGAATTCCATCCCTAGCCAGGAAGCTAACCCACATATGGCAAGCAGTCCTCTCCTGTCTTGCTCCTACTCCCCTCAGCAGTGTATTTCAGTAAATCTACCTGTTCTCCTCCCTACTCTGTCTTGATGAATCCTCTCACCCCCACCCCCATACCTCACACACACACACCTCTGGCCTATATCCCAGTCCTTCGGTGCATAAATAAATAAATATAAATATATATTTTTTTAAAAAGGATGAACCAAGGAAGGCTGTCCCAGATGTCCAATCCTTCTTCGAGACCCTAAGGTGATTCCATTAGAGGTTTTTTCTTGATTTTTCATGAGACTTTAAGTTTAGCAGTCAAATTCAGTTTTCAAAGGCAAATTAATGGGAAGGAAATTTAACCTTACCTGTGTCAAAGGAGGATCAAACATATCTTGAAACCTAACAGAGTAGTGTGGTGAAGGTGGATGTGTTAACAGCACTGGTCATTATGTTGGTGATGGCTTTATTTAAAGTAAGAAAACCAATCAAAGGAGAACAGAGTCTGATGGAATAATGATTTAAGAGCCATCCTCATCAAAAGAATTTCTATTACAGTCCTGTTTTAAGGGCATTTTTAAGGCTTATTTTACATTTTTTAATGCATAGAAATGTTACTTAAATTGGGTCCATATTTCATTTACTTTGCATTTTCATTTCTTAAAACATTCAAAAATATAAGACATTGACTGCATGAGTATTTTATTATACTTGTATGCATTTCCTAGAAAAATTATCCCTGCAATTTATGATGATGCAAAATAAAATGTAAGAACTTATCCTTTTAAAACTAAGAATTTCTCAAAATGCATTTTAAATAAAACCTATATACCTATAGTTAATGTCAAATTTAATGATGAAAGCACAAATGATGTCCCCTATCTACCAGGAATGAAAAAATGAAGGTTTACTCTCACTCCTTTTCTTCAACATTGTACCAAGGCAAAGATGTAAAGCAACTAGAACTCTCTTAAGATTTCCTGGGAGGAATGTGAAATGGTACAACCACTATAAAAATAAGTTCAGCAGTTTCTTCAAAAGTTACACATATGCCTCCCACATAACCCAGTCATTCTACTTCTAGGCATTTACACAAGAGACATAAAACTATATATTTCCACACAGAGACTTTCATACAAACGTCTACAGCAACTTTATTCTAACTAACTCCTAACTGGACACAACAGAAATGTCTACCAGCAGGTAAACCGATGAACAAATTGTGGCACATCTATATGCAATGGTGTACTACTCAGCAACAAGAGGGACCAAACTACATACATACATGTATGAAGGATCAAATTATATATGCAAAATGAATAAATCTCAAAATCATTGTGTGGAGTGAAAGAAACAAGATTCAAAAGAACCTATTTGGAACTCTAAAAAAGAAAAATCTTATGTATAAATGATAGAAACAGAACAACACCTGCTTAGACACTGAAGTATAGAGGGATTTGACCTGGAAGAGGTAAAGGAATCTTTTGGAGCCATCAAAACAGTCTGTATTTTGTTTACAATGGTGGTTACATGGGTGTATACCTTTATCAAAGCTCATGAAACTATGCACTTAAAATAAGTACATTGGATTACAGGTAAACCACATTTCAACTGTCAGTAATAATGAACACCACTGAAGACTAAACATGAAAATTGAGCCCTCAAAATACCTTCTTTTCCCATAGCATTTCTCCTTGTGCCAGGTAGTCGGCCTACAACATCTATAAGTAATCTATAATTACACATTGTAATTTTTCTGTTAGAATCAATGAGGCATGAATACAGAAAAGTAAACATTTTTACAAAGAGTGAAAAAAAGTCAGTATATCATGAAAATCATTTAAATTTTTAAAGCTGACCACATAGCATTAGTTAAACATTCATTTAAATTAGCTGTATTTCCTTTATTTTTATTATGTTATAAAAAATGAACCTTCAGAACTTCTCCATATACAAAAATCCAAATCAACCAAAAAAACACAAGGTCAGAAATAAGGGGTAATTTAATTTTTTCCTTAAGTTAGCTATATGAAGACTTTTAAAGATAGTACTATGTCACAAACACTGGGAATGTGCAGAGAGAATGACTGACCATGCTATTGGGATAATATCAACTTGATTATATGATTCTTCCCTGTGCTTCTCAACAATGTAGGAAAACTGTAATCTCCCTATTGCCCAGTCGTCCCCTAACACAGCTTACCTTACCAAGCATGGCCTTTAGCACGTAGCCTTTGATGAGCATGGCCCAGAGTTCAGAATGAGCATCTATTGTGCAAGTTGAGATTTAAACACAAAATGGTGGGACCTCCCTGATGGCACAGGTTAAGTCTCAGCACTATGAAGCTATCAGCAGCTACAGGCAGCACCAGTTTGATCCCTGGCCAGGGAGCTGACCCACATGGCACAGCAGACCTCTCTTGTCTCTCCTGCTGCTCCCCTCAGCAGTGTATTTCAGTCACTCTACCTGTTCTGCTCCCCACTTTGTCTCTGGTGAATCCTCTCACACACATATTCCAATGCCTCTGGCCTATGCCCCAACTCTTGTATATATAAATATGCAAATCTTAAAAAAAATAGACACAAAATGTTTACAATATGTGAATTGAGATTTAAACACACACACATACACACACACACACACAAAAAAAAAAAAACACCTAAAACAAACAATAACAAAACCAGAGTGGTCTGCTGCTATTTCTTTTGAGCCCCAGTCTCCTGAGCTCAAATTTTATGTCAAGATATAGATGCTGACAAGAAGGTTGATGGAGATATTTGCTAGGACAAGATCTAAAGAACTCTGTCAGGGTTTCCAATATCAAGGAGACATAGAGTTTTATGCCTGATTAAATGAGGAATCAGCAAATATGTAAAAATAACTTTTAAATGCTAGTTTCCTCCTCTTGCTTTCTTCAACAGTATGGCTAATCTAGAACATTTCTATTCAAATTATTTCACCCCCTAGTTCTAACTTGTTAGTATTATTTAAATGCTACTTCTGGAGTTACTAAGAGTCACAGATAGGGAGAAATTGTAAAGCAAGAAAAATCGACAACAGTGACTGCAAATAAGAAGAAACTATAAATGGTGGTAATATGACTAGGTTATGAAAAATGAACCTACCAACTCTATTTAGTTACTAATTCATGATTACTCTTCCATCTCCACTTTAAACAATGCTAACCAATATAACAGATCTGTCCACATTCCTGATCTTCAACGAACGTGTACATTCATTTGTATATATGTACATGCACATACATACACATATGTGCACGTGCACACATACTCGCATACATACACACACACACACACACACACACACCAGCTTATGCCTTTTCTCTTATTTTCTCACTAATATGAGGGGGAAAAGCAGCAATTGCAGAAGTATATTCAGAATTCTGTGCCTGCCATACATAAATTCCTACAGAAAAGTATCCCCCCAAATGAATCACCAATATATGCATGTAGTTAACATGTTTTTCGGGATCTGTCAAATTATTCAAACCTTGTTTTCCAAATACTTTTCAGCCAATCCAGAATGCTTTTAGTCCTTGGTTATGCAAGGCCCAGAAATCTTAGAATCTAATGGATTTATAAATTTCAGCATGAATAGAAAATCCTAAGAATGAAGAAATGGAAGAAAGAGAATGGAAAAAATAAAACACCTCAAAAGTCAGGCACTGTCCATTGAGCAATTTCAGTATTTGGGTAATATTTAGGCAAGGAGAGCACCCTGACATGTATCCCTGAGGGTACCACAGTCAGAACACATGATCATATATTTGTATGATCTGTCTCTCCTTTCTTCCCACCTGTCTACCTGCCTCACTTCTTCCTCGTTTTCTCTCTCCCTCACTCCCTCTTCTTTACCCTTTGAAAACCCAAATCCTTCAAATCATTCACTTATACATGTAAGATACTTATGTTTATTTTGTACTGTTTATATGTTTCTCTGTAATGATGTTCTGACATTTGTTTTTTCTCTCCACCTCTTCTGAGTACTTGGAGAGCAGGGTCAACACATTCTTTTTCCTTTCTATTCACTTCACAGTCCTATTAATGAAGATGTACAAAATATTGCAAAAAAAAGATTTCTTCCAGCAAATTCTTATTCTCCATTTCTCAGCAAATTTTTATTCTCTAAATGAGTGGTATTAAACAAAGCAATTATAATTAAACCTATATGAAATTATGTAAATAAACTAAAATTATTGCATTAAAAAGAAACAATCACTTTTCAAATGATACTGAATTGTCTTAAACAGATTATATTCATCATATTATTCTAAAGTTGACTCTGAAAGTCTTTTTCTAATCTGTATAATAATTAAATATTCACAGGATTTAGTAGATTCAGTGTCTTGCATTAACAGTTAAATGACATCCACTCAATATATATATATATACTCATTGATCATATTAAAATACTGAAAATAAATTTGAATTACCTGTGAATCGTTTTGAGAACTTCAAAAATATTCATGTATTCTACACGTCCTTCTTTCAAGTCTGAGAAGATCAAAGACATCTGTTCAACTGTGAAAACTTTCTTAAGAGCTTTCTAAGACTCCATACATCACACACATTTCACACATAAGACAGACTTAGGAAAATTTAGGCCACAGCAGACTAAATGTCAGATTCATTTGGTTATAAGTAATGCAAATATCCTCTATAGCTGCCATGATCAAATTCTGCTTTTTGATGAAATACAGAAGCAGATGGCCCATTCACAGCAATTAAAAGTAAATATTTTATTATGACTAATTTAGGGAAAGAAGGAGATGGACTGTTTTGAGGAGAGAACCAGATACAGAGACTAATGTAAATAATATTTATAAACTAGAATAGATAGTAATGATCTGCCTCAAGCAAATTTACTTTTCAGGTAGGGAGCTTGTCCAGAGCTTAGAAGTGACTGTCACTTTCTTTATGCTTCTGTTCACTATTAGGACACCACCTGCCTCAGCTAATACATGCTATAATATCTTAAAAACCAATCAACCTGTCATCTACTAGAGTTAAAGAAAGAGAACAGTCTCAACATCTTATCAAATCCCAAGTAAAAGTACTTTCATTATTTCAAAAAAACAAAATTTTTAAAAAACGGTACTATATAGATCAAGCAAAATAATAAGCCTAAAATCAATTGCTAGATCGCTAGTGAATATAAAAATTAGAAACTGGCTTATTATCTTAAATGTATTATATGGAAACACTGATGACAGACTGAGTGCTTCTTTAAGGAAGGAGTCAATGGTTATGGAAAATAAATAGGCTTGAAGTTAAAAATAATAGTAACTGAATTTGAATTCTACATCCAATCCCTGATGATTACGTGTTATAGAGCAAGAAATATAACTGACATCATTTTCTCTCATCCTTAAAATGAGTATAATAATGTCTATGTTATGCAGTTGCTGTGAAGATTGTAGGGGGTGCCATATTTTAAAAAGCCTAGCATACAGAAGTCCTCAATCTGTTTTATTTATTATGATTATTCTCATTGTATTATCATCTTTTCGGTATCATTGTTAATCACAATATTATTGACTCATCTTTAGAATCACCTAGTTTGCTGAGTCAAGGAGACTCTAAAGCTTGTTTCTAATTATCCAACCTAACAAGTGATTGGTGTAAGTATCAGAATGTTAATATTTCCAATGGAAATGGAAATTGGCTAGAGAGGGCACCAATATGCTTAAGAGATCAAATTATATATCATGGCAGATTGAAAAGTCATTACAAATGGAGTTGAAAAAAAGGGGGAGAAAGGAAGTATACATTGAACGGTTACTATGTGTGGAGCAGCTTTCTCAAAATATCTCATTTATTTCAGTGTAAACCCTGTGAATTAAGAACTACTGTGGTTTCCACTTCACAGATGACACCAATGGAGGCACAAAGAATTTCAGTATCTTGCTCATTTTACAGAATAAGCAAGTAAGGGAGTAGGAAGTCAATGTCTCCTGCACCATTAATTTTTATACAATGCTACCTTCCTAGGTCCTACTCTATTTCCAGTAGGATTAGAATTCTGATAAAATATTCTTCACATGTATTCATTAGGATACATACTAAGACAGAGAGCAGAGTGACTCAAAGTCATGGTGGTTCTTCAAACTTATTTCATTTCTCACTCATGTAAAGATCCAGATAGGTCATCCAGGGCTGATATGGTGGCCCCATAATCCTCAAATATGCAGAACCCTTCTTCCTTATTGCTACACAAATATCTTTTGGGCAAAACTCTATATACTTTTCTATATATATATATATATATATATATATATATATATATATATATATATATATATATATCTTGAATAATAGTACAAGATGACTCTCCCAAGACCCACCTGCTAGTGGGAACAGGTTGAAAAAGGACAAGCATTTGGTGGATATATACTTCGAAATGTTTGGCCCAGAATATTTATACACTTCTGCTCTTATTTCATTGGCCAACACTTGGTCACATAGCACAACTAGCTACAAGAGCATTAAAAATATGTTTGGCTGCAGATGGCATGTGCTTAGCTAACACTGTATCAATATGAAAGAAGGAAGAAATCACCAGTCTATTCCAAACCATCCTATCTCTGACGTAGTGTAGAGTCAAGATTCAGAGTATTCCCTATAGCACAATGCTATAACCACACCGACATTTGTCTGCACTTATATAACCACTGCTATTGAATTTGCATTGGCATCAAGATTCTTCCTGGACAGAAATATGTTATAAAAATCATGACTATAGGGGCCTCCCTAGTGGCACAACAGGTTAAGTCGCAGCACTATGAAGCTATCCAGAGCCACTGCAGCATGAATTCGATCCCCCACAGGGGAGCTTCCCACATGGCTCAGCAGACCTCTCCTGTCTCACCCGCTACTCCCCTCAGCAGTGTACTTCAGTCGATCTGCCTGTTCTGCTCCCTGCTCTGTCTGGTGAAGGCTCTCACCCTCCACACCTCTGGCCTACACCCCAGCTTGTATGCAAAAATAAATAAATCTTTTAAAAAATCATGACTATCGCTTATTTTGTATTAATCATAATTACAGGTGAGACTTTTCTGTACCTAGTGTGGGACATGCTTTTATCTCACATCAAGGGAACTGTCCTCTGATATGTAAGTGCCTCTCATCTAGTTTCCTGTAATCTAGAATGCTGCTCCCTTGTTCTTCACCAGGTATTTGCTAGTCTTGGGAAGATCAGACTCAGATAATAATGGAACTTATCAGTATGAGATTTTTCAAGAACACGGTCTTCAAACAATGTGTATAAAAGTCCCACTACCTATAGAGGGGTAAGTGATCTGGATTTTTTTCATAGCTATTTTGGTCCTCCACTGACCAGCAACTACTTGACTAGGGACTTGTACTAGTCATGGTTCTGTAGAGAAAACACACATACACACACACACACACACACGTATACACAAGTATGAAGAGAAAAATCAAGAAAGGCTAGAAGGAATTGGTTCATGTGACTATGGAGACTGGAAAGTTGCATGATCTGTTGTCTTCAAGCTGGAGTTCCCAGGAAAACCCATGTGTAGTCTCAGTACAAAGCAAAATCCTTAGGTCCAGGAAAGTCAATAGTGTAAGTCCCAGTCTTTAGTGCAGAAGAAAATGTCCTAGTGTCAAATAGATAGAGAAAGCAAATTATTTCTTACTCTGCCTGATGTTCAACTCAGTGTCCAGCAGATTGGCTGCAACTCACCCACACTGAGCAGGGTGATCTACTCTACTCAGTCTATCAATTCACAGGTTAATCTCATCCAGAAACACCCTCACAGACATGCCCAAGTGACAGTTCACCAAATATCTAGGCATCCCATGCCCAGTCAAGTTGACCCGTAATATTAAACTATCACAGGATTGGAAATACCTTCAGAAAAAGGAGGTTCTCGTGAGAGAGCTGGGAGCTTGTCTTAAGTTGTAGACAGAGAAGGTAGCAACATGAGACCAAACCCAAATCATGTAGACTGCATTAGAGAGGCAGCTGTCCAGTGAGCTGAGACTTAATAGACAGTCACCTTTTAACACTTAGTAAAAATGAGAGTCTTTCCCATGCCATTCGCAGCAACATGGACGAGCTAGAAGGGATTATGCTCAGTGAAATAAGCCAGAAAGAAAGAGAAAAATAACAGATGGTTTCACTTATAGGAGGAATGCAGGGGAACCAAACAAGGATTCAGGAGAAAAAATAATTATAATAACTTACAAAAAAAATTAACAGGCAACTATTAATCAGAGACACTCTGTAGGGGAGTGGAAGGGAGAGGGATCAAAACAGGGGAGGAAGAACACAGGGACTATGGTGATGGTGAATGGGTAAACTGGTGGTAGGAATTTACAGGGATTACAGCTGAGAGGAGAAAGTATGCATTGTACAAAAAGGAAGACTGATATAAAACATATATTTTAAAAAATAAAATAAATAAAATAAAAACTAAAAAAAAGTTTTTCCTTATAAATTAATGGTAATTGCTTCTTTGCTTTACGCTGTTTCAACTTAGGTTTCATAGAAACACTCTACTTTCAGATACAGGGAGAAACCTATTTCCCAGAATTTTAGTTTTAAGATTGCAGACATCAGGCCTAGCTGGTGGCGCAAGCGGTTAAGTCTCAGCACTGTGAAGATATCCAGGGCCACTGCAGCACAAGTTCGATCTCTGGCCAGGGAGATTGCCACATAGTGCAGCAGACCTCTCCTGTCTCACTCGCTGCTCCCCTCAGCACTGTTTTTCAGTAGATCTGCCTGTTCTGCTTCCCACTCTGTCTCTGGTGAATCCTCTCACCCCCACCCCCACCCCCCACACACACCTCTGGCCTACACCCCAGCTTTGTATGCATAAATAAACAAATCTTTAAAATAAAAAAAAAAAAGATTGCAGACATCCCGGTTATAATTTTCAAGCAATTTCTGTTAAAATTATCAATCTGTATGGTTAGCTCAGTATAATCACGCCTGTTTCTTTTAAAGTAATGTTTGTTTATTTCTAGTACTTATATTCTGTAAAACAGAGACATGATCAATACTTACGGTAAAATGCTTTAAAAAAAAAGAGTATTTCCTTCCTCAAAGAAAAAAAGTGAACAAAGGTGGTATGAATACAATTCTACTCCGACTGCATCGTTTTTATTTATCTTTACCTTGGCAATGTCATCAGCACAAATTTATAAAAGTCATAGCCTAACCTCCTCTTGACTTTGAATTTTAAAGCATTCAAGCTATCTGGTGTCCTTTAACTCTGGAAGCTAAGCAAATAGCACTAAATCAGTATTTGTGGGCTTAAAATGTTATCTGTAGGGCCTTCATGGGTCAAAAGGTGATGGTCATTAATGTGCCAAAGTTTATTTAGTGAGCAACTCCAATTTACTTTTCTTGCCAGAGTCAGAATACAATGAGCACCTACAAAACACATGGAAAACCAGATAAATATCAGAATGGGATTTTGAACAAAATGGTAGGGTTTCTGCGCCTACTGTACACAGGTTGCAAATGTCTACATCATTCTCCTCAGTAATAGAGACAAATATTGCTGTGCAACTATCAATTTCCGTTCTCCAAAGGCAATGAAGCAGAAGCAGAATGAGAAGTGACCCGCAGACTCAGCCTGATCAGAAGCCTTGTATCAGACACCTGGGCAGGTCCACAGCAAATGGTCCCACTGCCCTGACTAGCAAGACACAAGTCTTTCAGAAGAAGGATGAAGCTTTTTGACAGTGTGCCACCCTGACTCTGACAAGGACAGCAAATTGCACTGTTGCTACATGAAATTGTCTCCTGCGGGTGCTCTGAGAGTTGGCAGAGGGTCTCTGAATGCTGTATCAAAGGACATCTCTTATCATATGGTAAAGATTCTTCATGACGGACGACAGACACGGGCGAATGGCACCAGAGACAAATGAAAATACAAATAAATCATTCTTGTTGGAAACTGACAACAGCCTGACACAGACTTGCCAACTGAGGCTGAGCTACTACTGTTTTACTGAGCACGGGGGTAGCTGTTTAACATCTTTGGAAACCAAATTATCTGGAGAATAGGCAGCTTGTTTGAACTTTTAGTTACCTGAAAAAGCGCTTGATTGTTCAATTCATATTATTGGAACGCTCTGAACTTGGAAGAGTCAGCATCCCATCCTAGTACATACATTTGGGGTATAGTGATCATAACTGAACTAGCTGATGGGGATTTGGAATAGACATTTGAATTGTCAATGGATATGGGTGAGGAACTTACTGGGCGATTGGAATTGAGTAATACTGAGCTAAGAAAGTACACCAAAAGGCCAATCATTCGGTAAACAAATGCTTGTTGAATATTTATGCATGGACAACAAATATGTGTGAGTGGAAAGGGAGGGAATGACAAAATATTACACAAATAATTACAGACCACTGTATTCAATGTTATAAAAAGCACTGAAAAACTGACAAATCATAACAGGGCCCATCGTCTACTGGTCATCAGGGAAAAATTACCTGGAGAGCTGAGGTTTAAGTTAATATCAAGCAGAATGAACACCACTTACAATTATTTTTAAAGTTATTTTCAACTCTTTCACATAAGTTGCAAACAATGTGATATGTAGAACAAAATATTCTTTTCTATAGTTAAATGTTATCCAAATAGCACATCTAATTAGCAAAAAAATAGTTGCAAATATTATAGGTAACTGTTTTAACTTGTATTTCAGGTTCCAAGATAGGTCATCTTTTCAAATACTTATTGGCCATTTGAGGTTTCCCTTCTGGAGACACCAGCACATATCCTTCAACCACTATTTCAGACTTTGTCTTTTTTTTTTTTAATTGAGGTGGAAGAGTTCTTCTCATGTAGAAATGAGTCCTGTATCTAACCACTGCAAATCTGTTCTGGTGTTATAATTTTGCTTATGGTCTTTTATCTTGTGCTGAAATTTTAATATTGACATGGTCAAAATGAACAACCTCCGCCTTTAAATTGTGCATGCTTTAGTCTTGTGTAAGGCCTCACTCTAAGTTTATAAAGATAATCTGTGTATTTTCAAATAAAATTTGAGGAGTTTGCTATCCACATTTACTCTGCACTTAATTTGTAGGTGGGTGTGAATAAGCAGATTTTTTGCTTTTTGGCAACACGTTTAACCAACCACCACAGCATCATTTATTGAAAATGGCATTCTTCCTTAACAATGTGAACTGTATTTATCAAATTTCAATAGATATTTTTGGGCTCTCTTACCTTCCACTCTTTGCTTTTATTTTCATCAGTTTATTTTATGACCAGTATATATCATTTTTAATACTACATTTTTAAACAGGTCATAATGTAACCAGGCTGAGTCCAAAGTCCGATGGAGGTAGTGCCACCTGGAGGGAGTTTGCTTATGAGAATGAAAAGCCCCAGGGAAAATGCTAAGTTTGCAGTTTGGGGTGGAGAATCTGATGAGAAATAAAAGGGACTGAAGGAAAAAGGGAAGTGAATCGTCATGATGTAGGGATAGAGGAATCAGCGGCAGAAAATGTAGCTGCCAAGACTGAGAGTTTGGAAATCAGACGCCAGAAGTTTTGAGCCGCCAGGATATAGAGTTTCGGATTGAGCTTTTTTGGAATCTTTAGTGACTTTGGGACAAGCGACTTTGGAGGCTTTGCAAGTAGCCGAGCGATGGAAACTGCTTCGAGTTTTGTTTTTACTGCAGCGGAAGGAAGAAGTCAGAGGCCCGAAGTGGGTGCCTTCCTAAAATGCGTGAGTGCAGTCTGATGGGCCTTCTGGCTGCTGTAGTTGCTGTTTGCAGTTTTTCTGGCCTGGTGCTGTGCTGGAGCATCACGGCAGTTTTGGGAACATCTCCAGTTGTGTCCTGTGTCGTCCTCGTGAGTTGGAACCTGGCCTACACTCTGGCTGTTGCGCGTCTGCAGAAGCAGGAAGATGCCATTTTGGAAACGTGGCCTATTGTTTGGAAGAGGAGCTCCACATCAGCAGTGGCAGGAAGACGCCACCTTTGTTACTTTTCTGGGACTTGAAGGACTGGACATTGCTTTAAGTAAGGTAAACGGCCATATGTTAACTTCAGTAATTCTTTGCTTTTTCCCTGTTTGTTAAATAAATCCCATTGTTATTGTTCCCTAAGCCTGAGTAGTCTTGCAATTCTGCACGCGGGTGCAGAACCAAGATAGTGACTGGTAAGCAATTGGGGCACTGCCTTTGGCAATTTTAAAACCCCTTTTGCCCGGTATCAGTAATGTCTAGAAGGGTTGTTCTTTAACTTTTTAAGAAGAACTTTGGCTATTTTGGCACCTTGCTCCTCCATATGAATTTTAGAATCATCTTATTAGGATTTTGATTGGAATTTTACTGAATTTGGGAACAAAATAGCTTTTAAGTATTAAGGTTTCTTCATAGGAGCAATATGTGCATCCATTTTCTAATTTTTAACTTTTTTATGATGTGATTCCACATGAAAAAGAAATATTAAAATTTAAATTCTGCGTGCCTTGGTTTTCAGTATCTTAAGTTTGAGTTTAAAAATATCAGGGGCTTCCCAAAGCACTTGGTTTCCTTGAGCTCTTATACTTGAAAAGGTTTAAGTCTCTTGTTCTGAAGAGTCCATAGATTCCAGGGATGAAACATCCAGTAAAATCATGATTCATAGAAAGTACAGTTTTTTTAAGTCATTCTTTAGGATTTTATTTCAGGAACTCGATTCTTTGTGATCTTTATTTCAGGAACTCGATTCTTTGTGATCTTTGCTGAATCTTCAGAGATTTTGTTCCCTATTGCCTTTCTTATTTCTAAATTGGTTTTAGCCAAGAAGAAACTGCACAGCTACAGGAGGTAATGTCCAACTTCAGCTTGATTCAGTATTACAGCAGGTATTTGCTTTCAGTCCAAAACTTTTAACAGCAAGTATTGTAAATGTTGAAAACAAAATGAAAGTATACCATAACAGGATTACTTTTATATTATACTCATTTGGTTTTAAAATAGTATTCTCATATTTAATTTTCCAGCATACAAACATCTGTTATAGTTTTGTTTTTCCTTATCTGCTTTTCTAGCTCTCTGTTAAATAATTCTGTTTTACAAGCACTTTCTAATAAATATGCAAAGAAAGCATCTTCTCTATAATTCCAGTAGATGGCAGCATAGAGCTAGTGTTCCTGCAAAATTGGACTCTGCAGTCTACTGACAATCGTGTCCCAGATCCAGAATCTGAGCTGCATGTGCAAGCCAAACCCAGTCCAAGTGATAAATATAACAGCTCCAAATGTCCTGTGCACTAGTCAATAAGTATTCACAGTAAAAACTACTATTGCAAGCAGAAAATTAAAGGAAAATAAATATACTTCTTACACACTGGTAGATTCACTGGCATGATTTGGAAAGCAATAAAAGGCATATTTATGAATTTGAATACACTTTATTGGCCAGTTAAGAGAAAAAAATAGAAACCTAAGTGCTTCCTGCTTATGACTTTGTTATTAGGAATGATATTAAAGAGAGCAAAGTGTGCTAGGACCCAGAACCCCCAGCCATCAGAAATTACTTGGCCAATCTTTACAGGATACAGAGAGACTCATCATTCCCCTCCCATGCCCGAGGGTTGAATCTTATTCCTTATTCTTAAAATAACAATAGTCCTGGAATTGGGTTGCCAGGAGACCTAGGAGTGACTTCCATCTCTTCCCGAAAGGTCACCTTTTCTGACCCTCAGTTTCCTCACTGTAAAAGATCAGTAATAGGTTCTTCTCTCCTTCCTTTCTAGAGCTGTATAAAAGGGCTAAAAGCGTAGTGCCATCGTGAGGCACTGAGGCTCAGAACAGGCTGGTGGAACACTCTAGTGAGACCAGGAGACTTGGAAGAAGTGTATGTCTGCAGATGTAGGGGAGCTCACCCAGGCTGAGGGAAAATATGTTCACCAACACTTGTCAGGGCTCCACAGTTGAGTCTCTCAGCACTAATTTCCGAGAACTTTGTGATGATCAAATCAGAAAAAAATCCCTGACAAATTTTTTTCAAATTTGATCACAAGCCTCAGTGAGGAACAAATCATATATTAAGATATCCTAGGCAACAAAAAGTACAACCAGAAGGCTTTTTGTTAATGAGTATAATAAACTGAAGAAATCAGAACATGGCATCTGAGATGGTCCAGGTACAGGACACTGAAGAGAATGCCCCTTTGGCCAGGGTCCGGTCTATAGATTCTCAGAGGGCCCTTTACTAAAGATCATTTGACCTCATGAGAGTCTTCCCATGCTCCTGCCCATTTTTTTCTGTAACATTGGAGTGTTTTCCTGCATTTAGTATCTAATAAACTAATAAATGGTAGTAACAATTTGGCAGTACTTACAGTCCCATTATATGTATTTAATTCTCACAACAACCTTCCAAGGTTCACCAGCCCCATTTTACTCACAAGGAAAATGAGAAACAGCTAATTTAAATAAATTGCCTAATACATGATATTTAATAAACAGAGTATGAGCACATGAACCCAAAAAGATTGATTCCAGAGCAAGCCTATGTTCTTAACTATACCAAGAAGCAGGCAGTGACAAAACTGCTCATATATATATATATATATATATATACACACACACACACACACACACACACACACACACATATATATATGAAGGAAATAATGGGAATTGAAGTAAAATGTGGGTTTTAATATCCCTCCTTGCATTCCCATCACAATCCACTGAATATTATTCCTTGAAAGTAGCAATGCTATCAATCCAATTGAGATTAAGTAACAATAACAAGATTATTCATCATATTAACAACTTTAAATATTGACATATATGGTATATATTCAAAGCGAACAAACAGGAATTAAATGCATGGTTTTAGTTGTTTAATTATATTGCAGAATAACAAAAAAAAGAGGAATAGGGTTTCCTTATATTGATTATGTATACTTTTAAAGAATAACATGTAGCATGTTAAACTTTTCTTTTTCTCTTATGTTTTCTGATGATTTAACTATATTTTTTCCTGTTAAAGCTAAAAATAAAAACTGGAAACATATCTTTTTATGCCTTCTTATTATTCTAGTAATTCATAATTACTTTATTTTGTGATTTTGTTATAGTGCCCACCTTTAATGGCATAAGGGGGGGAAAACTAGTATTCCACTACAGATAATTAGAGAAACACTCCTGTGAGATCAACCAAGGTGGATTAAACCAAGAATTTCCCTGCAAGAGTCTAATGGATCTCACAAATAAGGTAAAGTTCTGTTATATGTGAATAAAACCAAAATAATTGTGTTTTAACCAAAATAGATCAAGGTCATTTCCTGACCCCCAAGTAGATAGTATTTTCCAGCTTTATTTGTATTATAGGCCAAGCAAATAAAGAAGCCACAAAGAATGGCTTGCCTCTAGCTGATATAGAGATTCCCAAAAATCTCTACAACATTTCTGTATATGCATCTTTAGGCAGAATTTACTCAAAGGGTTCTTAGCAAAAAAAGGACTTCGAGGGCCTCCCCGGTGGCACAAAGGGTTAAGTCTCAGCTTATGAAGCTATTGGCAGCCACTGCAGTGCAAGTTCCATCCCTGGCCAGGGAGCTTCCCATATGGCACACAGACCTCTCCTGTCTCACCTGCTGCTCCCCTCAGCAGTGTACTTCAATCAATCTGCCTGTTCTGCTCCCCACTCTGTCTTTGGTGAATCCTCTCAACACCCCGCACCTCTGGCCAACACCCCAGCTCTTGTATGCATATTATTAAGTATTTTTTTAAAGGACTTTGAAATATTCCTTAACTAGAAGCATCACTTCCTGAATAATATGGGCTTCTGTTACTAAAGTGGAGGAGGGGGAATGGATTACAGGTCAGGAAACTAGCAATCTCTGCCACAGTAAATGTACAAATTGTATATTTACAGATAAAATTAGCATGCAATGTAAAGGCAATGTAAGAAGTACAGATAAAATGCTAATGGATTTAAAGAAATACTCTGTCCACTGGGACATCCTCACAGGAAAGGAGAAGAAGTAACGCTTGTCAAACACCACTATATACCAGGCACCTTGCTGAACAAACTGCATGCATTATCTATTCGTTCCCATAACAACCCTTCGGGATAGCAAAGGCAATGTTATCAAAGAGCACAGTTAGTAAATGGTAGAATCCTGACTATTAAAGAACAGATAAGAATGTTTTAGCCAAAGGGAAAATAAGATGAGCAAAGGTAGAAAGTTGTAGAACATGTACATTGTAGGCAATCAGTTCAGTTTCACTGGAAAAGAGATCCTGAAGAAGGAATGAGGCTGCAAAGTTAGCCTGAGGCTGGATGAAGCGTGGGATGGATGCTAACCTCTAGAAATAGAAGTTTAGCTTGTAACACTATAGGGATGTAGAAAACGTCACAGATTTAGGTAGGTCTAGGAGAATAAAGGGGTTGGGAATGGAGGTGATCCTTTATAAAAACAGAGTCAAGTGAGCATAAGCCAGGGCCGCATTAGAAGCCATCTTATTCAATGTGATCAGGAACAATACTTAGTCATATATTAAAAATGGTTATAGCAGGGAATTATATAAAGTGATCATACATACATGCATTTAGCATTTGTTTCAATGTGGATAAAAGTAAGTACATGCATTATCTTTCAATATCAGCACAAAAAGTAGTCAGAATTTCTCATTCTTTCAATAACAAACCACTTCAATATGCATCTTCTATAATGCCCTAGTAAGTACATGATTCAATTGATGGGCTTGCTACTTCTTGGGCAGCTGATTAGCCATGACAGAGCAGTGCACTTCCTAGTCTCAGCCAATCTACTATGGTTTATAGGGGAAAAAAATGGAGATTGTCAGCTATTCAAGTGAATTGTTTAAGTAAATGCAGGAAAGAAAGCATCGACTATATCAGATACGAAGTAGTACTATTCATTTTTCTCCTATATTCCCCAGCCCATTACTTTCCTTAAATTTTTTCAAACATTTTCCTCAAGTAGTTTCAAGCATCTATACAAAATATATATTTCTCTTCACCTAAAGCTAATCTACAAAGCGCGTTTGCACTAACACCAAAATGATATATTATATTCCATCTGCATTCTGTGCTGCATCTTGACATATTGTTTACATGCTCTTCTGGATTTATAGAATGAGTGAACTGAAGGGCTCTAGAGATCCTTCAGTTAAAAACCTATATCCTCTAGACTAATGCTGTCCAATGGAAATATAATATGATTCATATTATATTCATAAGTTTTCCACTGGTCACATTTTTTTAAAAATGCAAATGAAATTAATTTTAAATGTATTATTTAATCCAATATATCCAAAATATTATCATTCAACACATAGGAGTATTAAAACAATTATCAATAAAATATTTTCCCTTTTTTGTCCTAAGACTTTGAAGCCTTGTGTAAATTTTAAACGTACAACACATTTCAGTTGAGACTAGTTAACTTCAAGTGTTTGCGGGCCACACGTGGCTAGTGTGTACTACATGGACAGCACAATCTAGGGGATTTAAGACCACAAATTTTTAATTCAGGAAGTTTAAATCCTCATCCCAGGTCACCTAACCATGATTAGTCTTAGCTTAGTGCCCACTTCCCAGCCCCAACATCATGGATAAAGAATAATGTTAATGTGGATTGCCAAACCTAATCAAAGTTTTATAGATCCATTGATTTATCTAACTTGTATTTTTCTGATTATAAAATATAATCTTATTATAGAGAATCTAAGACTATTTGCAGGAGAAAAATTAAAAAAGCACTACTGAGTATAAGCACAAATATAAAAAGTAACTATGAACAAGCTCATATTCCTGTTAAAAATAACTAAATAGTAGAATGTTTTGAGGTTTATTCCCTCCTCTTCCTGGTCTTTGACATTAATTTCTGTATTCTTCAAGTTTTCTTTCTTTTTTGCTTACAAAGTATCCTCTTTCTCCCTCCATTTTAAATGTTGTGTAATTTTTAAATCCTACTATCAATAGAGTAACAGCTGTCCAAAGTATCAGTTTATTAGCATGGGGGAAGAGAAGCACAGCCAGGACCTGGCATTATTGTGTATTTAAATACTTTTAATGATCCAAAAGTAGGCTTGCCAGAGTTTTCCAGCTGTTAAGCAAGGTAGACGCCAGGTTTATGAATTCATCTACTCCAGATCAACTTATTCTTAGAGGAAAATACTTTTTTTTCAGAAAAATAAAATTTCCTTCCACAGGATACACTTTGAAATGTACCACTGGGGTTGTAGCATCTTAAACATATATGTTCCTTATATTTAATTTCACATGACAACCCAACCGATATCTACATATACTGAAAAATCAGTGTTTGACATAAGACTCACGTTCTGAAATTCTCACATAAAGAGCCACTGTGGTTGTTTATACAAACGAATGAAGCCATGATTTTTACATAAAAACAAAAAAAGATATAGAACAAAGCTAATTTGTATTTAGATACATGGTATCTAGGAGAAAACTTGGGACATTAAATCACAGCAAAGAAATAAAAGGAAATTGAAAGAGTTAATTAAAGATGGTGAGGCGATAATTGAGTTATTTCCAGCTAACATCACAGAAGTTGGATGGCTTGTAATTGTGACCAATCCAGACAATACCAAATGCTTATATAAATCGACACCATCTTACCATTGGGGAATAATCTGGCATACATGGAAGAGTTATTGGCCATATTTGCAGGAGGGAACAAAGTTATGTTTTTAAAATGCACCCAACAAGCAAAACTACTCCCTAAACGCACAGAGCCAAATTCTCTCACAGCCAGCTTCTCACCATCATTTATCATATTTGGCTTCACGTTTATCAATCTGTTCTGGAACACATTTGACCTGGTTTTGATTGTGCATTTAAAGGCGATCTGTTTTGACTGGGGCTCCCCAGCTGGGCTTGAAGATTCCCTGGCATCAGGCCTTGCAAACAAGCAGCATCTCTACATCTCAGCTTACAGACACAGCAAATGTTTTACAAGGTAAATGAGGAAAGGGTGAGGGTGGGGGGACTCCTTAGGGGAAGATTTTTCTTATGTGTTTGATGGCTTCTAGAGTTTGTGGGGATTGCTGTTGATTAGAGCAATTTTGAAGAGTAATTAATTTCTGTAACCTACTGCACTGAATTAGAAAAACAAGCCTGGGGTTCAAGGCGCTCTGAAATTCACCCAAAATATCGATCAATCTTATCTCTACACAATATTAATATAAATCTCTTTTGGTCAAATTGGTTTATTTAATTTCACCTTCACACACCATAATCTAACAGATGCACCGTGTTCATGCAGGAAGTGCCTTTCCGCCACACACTCTGCCTTTTTAAATTCTTCCTGTTCTATAAGAGCTGCTGCTTCCATGAAGTCACAAGGTCTTAGCCTATTTGTCCTGCCCACAATCCCAAGGCACTAACAGGAGGGAACACATTACCGGTGCTTTACCAATTCTCCAATGTATTATTGTCAAAATGTATTGACTAAGCAGCTACTAAGAGTCAAGCCTAACTGGGTGTTGGGGCTGTCCTGCTGAGCAATGTACAGTGGGACTTCCCCTTTGGGGCTCAGACCAGCAGGAGACACACACCCATCCACCCCAACTGTAGCTTTCTCTCCCTACTGAAGTCTAAGTTATACCTCTTTTTTACACTTAATATTGATAATCTTTTTATTTATGATGTATGTCTACTCTGCCCAACTAGAATTAAAATCTTCAATAAAAAGTTAAAAAGATAAAAAAAAAAAACCTCCCACTAACCACTGCTGTGATATACCACGCACACAGGTTATTTTTAATCACCCCAACAATCCTGTAATTCTGGCATTATTCACCTCCTCCATACTTGAGGGATCCAACGTCCAAGAAAACAAACGCTGGCCCTGGGGGGGCCAGTCCAGAAACAAGCACAACTTTAGTACTTACTGAATGACTGACTAAAAGGGGTTCAAAAGCAGATGTAATAATATTCTGCAACTCACAGCTATACAATCACACTCATAGAAATTTAAAAATACATGTTGGTTTACAATTTTTAAAAGTAACTGTAACAGCAATCAAAAAAATAACTGGAGAAAATTCATTGCCTCCTCCCCCCATCCCCAACATTTTTTAGAAGCTTAACTTTTCTTCATTTCACTAAGTTCTCTGTTCTTTAATATACAAATACACATTTTGATTCCCTTTTGCTATATTTTTCCATGATTCGAGAAAGTCCACTGACTACATGCAGTAATTCAGGAAAATGCAATGTATTTTGAGAGCGACAGATCCATAGGAATGTATCCAAAGGAAATGGCTGTTACCTGCACGTCAAAACACACATAGCATGTCACTTGATAGTGCAAGGTTGTGTAAAAGGATCTACCTAGTCTTTTATGTTTATATTGGCGTTTTGTGGGGTTTTTTTAAAGACTTATTGGGGTGTAGGCCAGACGTGTGGTGTCCTGTGGTGAAAGGATGCACCAGAGACAGAGCGGGGAGAAGAACAGAGGGCAATACAAAGAGGTCTGCTGCACCACGTGGGAAGCTCCCTGGCCTGCGATCGAACTCGTGCTGCAGTGGCTGTGGATAATCTCATAGTGCTGTGACCTAGCCCGCTGCACCACGAGGGAGGCCCCTATTTTGGAGCTTAAGGACTACTTAGGAATTAGCAGAAATCATTTCTTAAACCTAGCAACTGCCTGCCCATTTATGTTGGAGTTCGAATGGGTTCAGCCACCTACATTGTTAAAAAGGAGAATTCTAAAAACTGTGTTGTGTTTCAGGCATTTTCAGGAAAAAAATAAATCAGCTGTTCATAATACTAAGTAGACATATCAGGTTTTATTTGCTTGGATGTTTCCCTGTTCTTGTTGTTGTTCGTAGTTTTCAGGCCTGAAAAGTCATCAATAACTAGCTGGTTATAGCAGTAAGTCTCCTTCCTAAGTTAATGGAGCAAGATGGAACTTCACCAGATTTAAGTTAAAATAGGAAACGTGAAGTCTGAGAGGCAAGAAGCAGAGTGTAAAGACAGGGAATACTCTATGCTACACCTTCACTTTTCCTCTAAATGGAAAAAAAAATTAAATCAAATTTAAATTTGGAAGGTCACTAAACCTAGAGAACAGAAGAAGAAGAGAGAAGATATACGAAAATAGAGAAAACAGGAGGAAAGGCCTCATTTTCCTTTTCCGTAAAACGGGTATAATGAGAGTCCCCACATCAGGACCATCACATGCAAACCTGCAGGATCCCCACCGCTCACATCAGGGCCCATTTGTTACCAAAACCATAATTCTCCAAAACCTCTTCCTTAAGCCTAGATCAATGAAAACTTTCCAGTGAAAAGTCTAACTCCTAGCTCTAATTATCTTCTCCCGAAGCTCTACCAATTGCTTGTCCATGGAATTAGTGTAATCATCTATCTAGACCACTGTCCAAAATGAAAGCTACTAGTGACATTCAACTATTGAGCACATGAAATGGGGTGAGTCCAAACTGAGATGTTAGTATAGAATACATATCAGATTTCAAAGGCTTAGCATGAAAGGAGAATGTGAAACATGTCATTAATAATTTTTCAAATTGATTTACTTTTAAAGTGATTACTCAAAATAATATTGGGGTAAGTGTTTCCCTATTTTCTTGAATGTACCTACTGGAAAATAAAAATTGCATATATACCTCACATTCTGTTTCTATTGGACAGCACTGGAAAAACACTTTTTTACCCCCTCTGATATACTAAATTAAAACTTAGAGTCATTTGCTAAAGACATTTGTATCCTCTCCCTCCATTCTTTCCATGAACTGAACTCCCCATTTTTGTCCCATCAATCTAGACATGTCTGGCTCTGCCTTCACCCATTTCTCAGAGCCCCAGGAAGCCCTTCACAGCCCCTTCCAGGAACTACCACCCAGGGCTCCCCTATGCTGATGGTCCAGCAGATTCACACACAAATGGGAGTTTTTCAGAATACCCAGAGAGAGTTCGGAGAGCTGAGGTTTTTAAACCTACTCTAGATGATTCCGATGTGCAGTCAGTTACAAAGTACTGCTTCAAGGCCAAGTTCCCCAAAGCTAATGTTTGAGAGAAATATAACTATGGCATACTATCTTAGTAGAAAAACTAACAGTCAACCATTTCTGTGGTACTCCTTCAAATAATGGAAGAAAGAGCATGTTTACCACTAAAGGAATCCACACCTGTGGTGGCAAAAATCACAAAAGCACCAACAAAATTAAGCTTACTTCCTTATGCCCTCAGGTCAAAATTTAATAATTTACAAATATCTCAGTTTTGTGACATTTTTTAGGGCAAGGCAAAAATAACTTAAATATCAAGATGTACATATATTTATAATGTAGATGGTTGACGATATTGCAAGTGGTTAGTTTTCTTTCCCATTAAATACTGACTTTTTAAAATTGTTTGTTTTCCTTTCCTTTCAGCATCTGTCTTTTCCCTCATTACACATCTCAGGGAGCTACTCACTGAATTTACACTAGTGACTAGAGAGGATGGTTTGGAACAAGTCCTATTACAGTTGGGAATCAGCCAAAAACTTGTTGATTTAGAATATCTGTTTAATTTCCTAAGCCAGAGGTAGCTGGTAATTTATAACTGAACCTGTAGGTAGAATGCCTACATGAGCTTTCAAGACAGGGGAGACTGAAAAACTGACTCTCAGTGTCACAGCCAAAGAAACCTTTGGCATTTAAGACTCTCTGCTAAAAAGAAAAGGTAAAGATGACCCATGCAAAGTTCCAAAGGGGAAAATCAAGACATTCTCAACCTCAAATTCTCTTCTGTTTATCAATGATTGCTCAACATCTAACACACAATATGGAACATCACTGCTGTGTATGTAATAACTGTCAGATATGGAGTTAATTCATAAACAAGTTAACTACTTCTGACAAACACTGACTGATATTATAATAAACTTGGAACATGAATATTAATAAGACTGAAAAAACAGGGGTGGATTTTTACCACTATTTAGATATAATTACCATCTACATGGCTCTTTTTTTTTTTTTTTAACAAAAGAGAGTCTAGGTTAGTAAAAAGTATTATAACAGAAAAGTTAATAGTATGGATTGAGAAAGCTGGATTTGGCATTAGCTAAAGTGTGACAGTAGGCAAATAACTTGATCTCACTTAACCTCATTTTTCCCAACAAATATACATTAATTCCATAATTAGAAAAACCTTAATAACTTTTAATTAATAATTGATGAAATTAATAATTATTAATTGATTGGAATTAATAAATTTTAATTACATGTGCCCAGGTAAAGGGCTGGGTACCTACTCCTAAAAGAACATGCAAATATGGAAGAATTATATATAGTAAGAAATACCTATGATTCATTTCTATTACCTGTGGTAATAGAAATACTGTACTTGATTTAGATTTATTTTTTTATTTATACATACAAGCTGGGGTACAGGCCAGAGGCGTGGGGCGGCGAGAGGGTTCACCAGAGACGGAGTGGGTAGCAGAACAGGCAGATCAGAAACACACCGCTGAGAGGAGCAGCGGGCAAGGCAGGAGAGGTCTGCCACGCCATGTGGGATTCTCCCCAGCCGGGCGTCGAACTCGCATCACCGCTGCCGACAGCTCCACAGCGCAGCGCCCAACGGCTGCGCCACCGGGGAGGCCCACTGTACTTGATTTAAAAAGATGTAATTAGTTGAAAAAGAAAATATTAACCAGAAATAAAGCCAGGATTTGAAAAATAGAAAAAAAATGTAAAGCCAAGTAAGAAACACATTTCGAGAACTGTAAATGGTAACCCTAGATAATATAAAAAAAATCACATATGGAAGTTACCTAAGAGTATTTTTCCTGGGAGAGTTTTTGGTCAGGTTTTTCTTCTGTGTGGTTCATCATTATTATGGAGGTTCCAGATATGGAAATGTGGGAAGACTTTATAGATCATAAAATTCTTCAAGATCTGGACAAAGAGGCCTGTCACAACTCTATTATCAGCATGGACCCAGGAACACTGAGGGAGAAGAAAAGGACCCAGTGCTTCAATGAAGTTCAGACATGGACAGAGTCTATGGAACAACAGGGCCCCTGAGATAGTCAAATGAGTGAAGGTGTCTGGCAGAGTCAGCTGACTGAGAGCGGGCTGGTCTGGGGTTAAAGGTAGCAAGATGTCCAGGTTCAGCTAAAACGAGCTTGATCCTGATTTAGCTTTCCTGAGCCAACAAAGAATAAAAGTAGGGCTTCCATGGTGGTTCAACAGGTTAAGCGCAGCACTATGAAGCTGTCCAGAGCTACTGCAGCACGAGTTCGATACCCAGCCAGCTCACTGCTCCCCTCAGCAGTGTACTTGAGTAGATCTGCCTGTTTTGCTCCCCCCTCTGTCTCTGGTGAATCCTCTCACCACCCCACATCTCTGGCCTACACCCCAGTTTGTATGCATAAATAAATCTTTTGGGCCTTCCTAATGGCGCTACGGGTTAAGCGCTGCACTGTGAAGCTGTCGGTGGCTGCTGGAGGCTGCGGCATGAGTTCGAAGCCCAGCCAAGGAGATTCCCACATAGCGCAGCAGACCTCTCCTGCCTCACCTGCTGCTCCCCTCAGCAGTGTATTTCCGTCAATCTGCCTATTCTGCTCCCCACTCTGCCTCTGGTGAATCCTCTCACCGCCCCCTAGTGGTGGGGACCTTACCACAGGGATACCTGATGGAGAAAAACCTAATGTCACCACAGTTAAATATTTAATAAATTATTATTTTAAAATAAAAATAAATAATGCATCTAGATGACCTGCATAAGTAAATGACTGTGTTTGTGTGTGTACACACACACATACTTTCTTCTCTTTCAAAAATAAAGAGAACAGTGAATTCTAGTTAAAATTGGCAAGCAGATCTGCTCCCCCCAAAACCATAAGTGGAATTTTTTTTTATTTCAAAGGCTAAATTCATAGGATCAACAATAATGGGAAAGGAGAAGCTTTATTCTGTACAGCAAAAGAGACATTAACCAAAATTAACAGACACCTTACCAACTGGGAAAAGATTTTTGCACACAATACATCTGATAAAGGACTGATAACAAAAATTTACAAGGAACTCACACAACTCAACAAAAACAAAGCCAATAACCCAATCAAAAAATGGGCAGAAGAGCTCAAGAGGCACTTCTCCAAAGAAGAAAAGCAAATGTCCAACAGATACATGAAAAAATGCTCAACATCACTTATAATCAAGGAAATGCAAATCAAAACCACTATGAGATACCACCTCACACCTGAGAGGATGGCACACATTAAAAATACAGGCAACAACAAATGCTGGAAAGGATGTGGAGAAAAAGGAACTCTTCTACACTGCTGGTGGGA